>BQNB010063938.1:7567-34275 GCA_026074375.1 Tanacetum coccineum | reverse complement strand
AACCCTAATTATATGTAATGTATACATATAAAATGAATGTACAAGCAAACAAGGCAAGTGTACAAGTAATCTATGTATATAATTAGAAATACTTTTCCCTCCAAAACAATGTACAACACCTTAAAGCTCAATATACAAGTAAATGAAGCACGAATTCAAAATAAGCATTTTATACCATTTTTCTCAAGGATTTTGTATAACGAATTCAAAATAAGCATTTTATACCATTTTTCTCAAGGATTTTGTATAAGCTATTTAAGCACAAGGTACATTCTCACTATGCATGACATTTAAATGTTATTTTCCCTCCATTTCATTTCATGAACACGTTTTAAAAACTAGAAACCCTAACCCAAAATAGAATCGAACTCGCCACCCTTTTTCTTCATTTTTACCAATTTTAATCCCAAGCTACTACTCAAGCACCTCCATGACCTCACCCTTATGTCACCAAGCAGCTCACAAGCACCTTACTCATCATTCTTGGCCACCAAGTCATGCACCATCACCTCCTTGTCACCCTTTTTGAGCCGAACCCCCCATAACTATACACCTTGCCATCCTAGTCCTTCTAGCCCTCAATACTCACACACACACTAGACTCTACCTAAGTAAAAAAAATGGTAAAGACGGGGATTTTCAAAACTTATGAGTCTTTAACTTCCTCGATGAACACTTAGCTACTTTTCCAAGTTATTAGTCGAGGGTGTTCGAGATTCTTAGTTTTCCAAATGCTTACTTCATAGCATTGCGTGAGGACACGGCAATACCTTAGTATGGGGGATTTTGGTATGTGCTTAATTACACATACCTTTTACCTTTAAAAACGAGCTAAAATAACCAAAAACGGACTTAAAATGCCAAATATATGCTTGTTTTGCTAACTGTATTGTGCAGGAACGGATAACTAAGAAAAGGACGAAAAACGAAGCCAAAACGACAAAACCGGACTCGGAATGGAAAAGCAGGAAAAGACAAAGTCAAAGTCCAAGCCCAAGCCTGAAAAAGTCAACCCAAGTCAACCCCGAGGCCAAAAGTCAAGAAATATAAGTTTAGGGACTAAACTTGTAAATCCCTAAACTTATATTTAAAGAAGAAAAGAGAAAAATGAAGACAAGGGCCCAAGCTGCCAATTTGGCAAAGTCATACTACGAGGGGCCATTCTGCCAAAGTCCCATTCTTATACCTAATAAGGACGAGTGTTGCAATGGGTGTTATAACCCTTGGGGACTTAAATTGCCAAGTCCCCAAAACTATAACACCACAAGGACGTGTATTGCAATTGCACAACACACCAATAAGGGCCATTTTTGCCATATGTTCAAACACATCCCCTGCACCCTTTTTACCCAGTTTTCCCGCCATTTTCACTGTACACCTTTCCCTTTCACGTTTTACCTTGCAAACCCCTTAAACCTCCAATGGACAATCCCCTCTCCCTATCTCCACTAAAACCCCATCACATGATACCATGCCATGTTGGCAATCCGGGTCAAAAAGGGGTGCCAAAACCAAATCAAGGGTCGTGATTATTTGGGACATGGAAACCAAGAAAGATCGAAGGCCAAGATTGAGCTTGGATTGCTCTCAGCAAACAAACACAACTAACACAAAGCTTGGAAGACCACAGCTGGTATAAAAAGAGAGAGAAGAGAGGAGGAGAGCTAGTTTTTAGTTTTTTTTTTAGTTGTAATTTTAATTTATATGTCTTAACTTATGTTTTCAATTCTCTTTTTTATGTTTTATGCTTTTGTAATCTTTTTTATTTAATGAAATTCCAGTAAAGCCTTTTTCTATGCAAATTTGTTATTCACTTGTCAAACTGCTTAATTGGTTTTAGCTTGTTTCTTGCTTAAAGTTTGTTATGTTTAGCTTGTTTATGATCATTTTGCTTGTTTGGTTAACTTGTCCGTAAGAAACCTTGAGTAAATCAGTAGTATTTAGTTAAAAAAATGGCAAAATCCTTGTTAAAGGGGTGTTTGGCACAGCGGCCAAAACGGGTCAATTTGTTCTGCTATGGTTTTAGGTTTCAAATAGTTTTAAGTCTAAGTATAAAGTTTGTTTAAGACGTGTTTTTAAAATTGTTAAGTTTGAAAAATCTGTTTTTAAAACGTTCTTAAGTCACTTTTAAAACTGTGACTCTAAAAAGCTACAGAGCTTATATTCCATAAGCTCTTGGAATTTTTGATTTTAAGTGTCAAAAATAAGTTTTTGTGTGTCAAAACAAGCACTCAAAGCCTCTTGGTGTCTTTTGACTTTGTTGAGTCAAAACCACCAAGGTCTTTAAGTGACAGTTTTTAAAAAAAAAACTAAAGCCCTTTTTCACTGTTAAAATTCAGCAGGATTAAATGAATTTTGGATTCTTAAAATTGGTGCACAAGTTGATGTGCTAGTGTAATTCAGCTGTTTCAACTTATCTTTTTAATTTAAGCTTATTTGACAGCTTTAAATAAGCTGTCAAATAAGCCCTTGTCTTTAGCACTTTACCTCCCCTGGTGCTAGGGGGTGATTTTCAAGCCCCTTTGTTTAGCTTTTTAGTGTACCCAAGCCCAAGCTCTTGGCTTATTTTAAAAGCCAATAAGCTGTTTTGTAAGTATCCTCAGTTTTAGGTTTCAAAAAGAACTTTTGATGGCTTATTTTTAAGCCAACTTTGTGCCTTTAGCTCAAGTAATACACTAACAGTACTAACTCTTTAGTTAGTACTGTGGTGAGTATTAAGCTCCCTTTTAGGCTTATTCAGCTTATTTAATAAGCTTATTTGACTCCTAGTTGCTTTTTAGGTTAGTCTAGTTAGTTTGTAAGCTTATTTGTTTTTTTTTCTTAGCTTATTTAAGTATTGATAGCCTTAGAGTTAAGCACTTTAACTTTTAAGCTTACTTTAGCTTTATGTCACTTAAGCTATTTAAGCTTATTTAGTGTTAGCTTTTTAGCTTGTTAGAGTTTATCTAGGTTAGGTTTAGATAATCCTTTAGCTTATTAAGTGCCAAACTTAAGCTCTTTTTGCCCATTAAGCTTGCTTTTAGTTTCTGTCATCATAAGCTTTCAACAGCTTATCTAGTTTTAGCTTCTAACTTTTTATTGCTTATTTAGGATAGTTTAGCCCCTTTTTAGCTTATTCAGTCCAAATCCTAGCTTAAGTTTCACCATAAGCCCAATGACTTAGCAAAATCTAGCTTTAAGCCACTTTAAGCATTTCTGTCACTTTTAAGCTTATTTTTAAGCTTATTGAGGGCTTTTCATAAAAAGTCGTAGTTGACAAAGTTGTTAAGCTCCGCGAGCTTAACAACTTTGCTTTTTGAAGTTTTCCCCGCCTACCCTTTACTTTCCTCTTTTACAATTTCTACCCTAGACTTTTAGGAAAAATAAAAAAGGGGGAAAGACAAGAGGTCCGGGTGAGCAAGACTCGAACCCGAGACCTCTCGATACGATCCCCCTTTTGTACACACTTATACCGCTGCGCCCTTGGGTCTTTTTCGTTAAAGACTCAAGGGCATTAGTATTTATACACATTTTGTGCTATTAAGCTTATAAGCTGTTAACAGCTTATAACGAGCTTATTTTTAAGCCAAACTTTTATTTCTTATTTTTCGTAGGATTGTTATAGTGTAAAGTATTTTTTGTAAAAATTTCAGAATTTTTCGAAGTAGTTTAGTATTTTTTACAATTTAATTTAGTTAAAAGTTTTAAAAATTCATAAAAAATACAAAAATTATCAAAAAAATATTTTTCTTTTTTAGAAAATTTTATTTTGTCATATAGTTTGTAGGAAAAATTTAAAACTTTTCGTAGAGTCATTTTTACAACTTTTTACTTTTTAAAGAACGGTCCGGGTGCGGTTTTTTGTCTTGACTCGTTTTTGGGTCAAACGAACTCCGTTTTCGGTCTAGTCTTTTTCATTCTTCGTTATTTGTCCCGTAGAGTAGTTTAGAAGTGAAAATTTCTTCGTAGGGTTAATTTTAAAGATTTTAGGTTTTTCCCCCTTTGTTCGGGATTCGTGCTTTCGTTTTTTAGCTTAATTTCATAATTTTTAGGTTTTTCTTAAACGTTTTTGTTTATTATTGTTTAATTTAACTTCCTGCACTCTCAAATCATTTTTCTCCTTCAAACTCAAATCTTCGACTGTATCGATCTTCCAGCACAGCCTCGTTGGGGATAAACGACCCGGGAACACTCTATACTACTTCTCGGTTTTATTGATCTTGTTGATTTTTAGACTTATATATATTTTATATTTTATAATATATTATATATTTAGTGTAAAAAGCTACAATCAATGATTTTAGGGCCTCAAAATCCTATTGTACCTCTTTTAATTAATGTTTTAATCAAGTAAGACTATCTTAATCATTCAATATGTCTTGTTGTTTGATTCTTTATTGTTCTTGTTTTATCTTTAACATGCTTGGCTAAACCCCTTATTGTATTCATTTATGATTGTATGAAACCTAGAATGTAAATCTTAGTGGTGTTGCTTCTTGTGATGAATATGCATGTTAGGTTTTAGAAAACCAGCTTTTGTTTGTATCGCTACTGATATGTCCAAGGAAACATGATTGTATAGAAAGGATACCATCAGGTAACAGTTAGTCATACACCTTGCCCCTATATGGTTTGTATCCACTTTAAAATATTTCAAATGCATTTTAATAAGTTTGGGTCCGTGTAATATCTTCATACTAACCTTACTTGTGTTTTACCTCAACTTAATATTAAAAGACGGCGGTTCGTTAATGCTGTTTCATGACTTAGGAAATAATTACATAGATCAATCCCAATGTGACAAAGCAAACAACAATAGAGCAGAGCAATCTAGGGAGTAAACATTGATTAAATTATACAAATTTTTTATTATATTGTTATACACCATCATCTTAGTTATTATTTAGTAAGTATCTAAAACCACCAAACCCTTCAAAGCCCAATGATTTTACACTGCTTCTCTTATTAATATAAAAATACAAAAATATTCTTCTCTCTACCCTTATAAATTCTGTTAGACCGTGATCGAAACCTTCCAACCTATTCCTTAAAGAACAAATATTAACCCCGAGTCTTTCCTATACAACTACTACAACGGTTAGGTACTCTGCCTAGGGAGTTGTAAAACTTCTTGTAGAAGTCCCTTACGACTACCGCATCAAGTTTTTGGCGCCGCTGCGTATGGAATAGTTAGGTTTCGATTATAGTTTAGTTTAGTTCTACTTGCTTGAATCCTTTTAAGTGAGAATTTAATTTCCGCAAATTAGCTTTCTCATAGTCTATCTTTTCTTTGGGTTAATTGTTTGGTAACCGATTCTTGTCAACCACCATGGGAGACGAGAATCCTAACCGTACTCTTGGAGACTACTCCAAACCTAGCCACGAGGGCTACAGGAATATCATTGAGCTCCATGTAGGGAAAACGTGATACCTCTTTGATCCGGCATCATCCGGTTGGTGCAAAACGGATGCTCATTCCACGGACTCCGGTCCGAGGATCCAAACCAACACCTCAAGGATTTCTTAAAACTTGTGGACTCACTTGACCTTGACGGTGAAAACAGGGAAAGAACGCGCCTGTGTTTATTTCAATTTTCCCTTCGCGATCTAGCTAGCAATTGGCTTGAACGTCTTCTTGCAGGATTCATCACCACATGGGAGGATCTTACTACTCGTTTCCTTGCTCAATTCTTTCTATCGGGAAGGATCGCAAAACTCCGCAATGATATCCTGTTGTTCCAACAACATCATGGAGAATCTCTCTCAAAAGCATGGACTCGTTTCAAGGACTTACTTCAAAAAGTCCCTCACCATGGCATCGATCTTTGGCTCCAAGTCTAAATTTTTTATGACCATGTCAATCCCGTTACAAGACGAACCATTGACCAATCGGCTGGTGGTAAGCTTCTTGATCGAAACGCCGAAAAATCCTGGGCATTATTAGAGGACCTCGCCCTCTATGACAACGAAAGTTGGAACGACCCAAGGGATTTCGGTAAGCCGGTCAAGGAAATCGCTTTGCCTCAAGATGTCCTGAGTACATCGGACCGCTGCCTAATCAAGCTCGAAAATCAAGTCACTACCTCAAGTGAACAAAGTTACTACCTTATATGAGATCTGCAGTGGTCCTCACAACACTCAGTATTGCATGGAAGATCCTGAACAAGCCTTTGTTGAATACGTATCCTCGTGTACCGATGAAGCGGGAGGTAAGTATCACACCCCGCCAAGGCGGAAACGCGAGGCGTAAACAAGAATGGATATCATCACAACACATGGTGTCTATATAGAGAATACTAAAATGAAAACTAAAGTAAAGCAAAGACACAAAGGGTCATAACAATACCCAAAACCTAATGGTGTCTTTATTAATGAGAAAGAGGTCTCATCAATAAATGACATGCAAAACATAATCCAAACAATTCATGCAAACGTAATTATTCAAAACAGAAAGCATAAATAAACTCCAAGCATCCTACGGTCTCTTCTAGCCACTTCGCTCTATCTTAGCACCATTAAGCTCACCTGAAAATGATGCTTAAAACGTCAACATAAAGTTGAGCGAGAATCATAGGTTTACGACATACAATAATATCCAAAAACTTTCAATTAGCTGCTGCAATTACCAAAACAATTCATGACAACAATTAACAACAACGGGACAGAACGTGCCCACGATCCACAATCATATCAACTACATATGTGCGCTACATGGCCTCATATTAGCTCACGCAGTCTTACCACCGTCACACCTCGTTTTGCATATTGGGATCCACAATACCAAACATATCATATCGCAACACAACGGGACGGAACGTGCCCACGATCCAATACACATAACTCGAACAAGCTTAAAACATTTAACATGGACTAACAAACAAGCATCATTCTCACCCCAAAATAACATGAGAAAAAGGGGGCTAAGAAACTCACCTTTGCTTAGCTTTCCAAAAGACTACAACAAAAAGCTTCACAAACAACTAGCACAAATCTAAACAACAAAATAACTCGTGTTACACGCTACTAAGCCAAAAGCTTAATGCACATGTAACAATCATATGATGGATGTATAAGGTGTTTTATTAACCCCATGGGTCACCCCGACACCATACCCAACTTTAACCACTTCATTAACAAGTTTCACTAGTTAGTCACAATTTGTTCAAAAACTGTAGAATTTAACTGACTTAACGTACTCAAAACATCTACTACAGACCTTCCATAATTCATACCAAAATCACCTATTTCATCTATGAGCATATACCTCATGATTCCCAAGAGCCATTTACATGCACAAGTACTCCTAATAAAATCAAACATCAAAACAGTCCCAATTCGGATCTGTTTGCACACTAAAAAGTTTGGACCTAAAAACCATACTTAGACTCCAAATCAGAAGCTCTCCTTTAGGGGATTTCTAATAGACACATAGAACTAAACTCCTGTAGAAGGGCTAATCCTAATTAAAATTTTAAGTATAGGTTTTTTATAACCTCGTAACTGACCTATAATCCTGACCCGTATTTTACTATCTGACAACTTTTCTTGCAACCAACGTTTGATTGACTTCCCGGCCTCATAAACCTTCGAGGCTGGATGTTCTGAAAACTAGACTCTCTGAGCTACGTTATAGGCACTGGAAACTTGACAAAAGATATAACCATCATTGACATATCAGTCAAACAACACAGCTCTAAATTCTACCCCAATCTAAATCAAATTCTAACGCAAATTAAGTTTAACCAATTACACCCATAAGCTTCTAATTCAACCCTAATCATTATAACATGATCATTATACCATTAATTACATATTTAATGAACCCTAATTATCCACCATATTGATTATTAGATGATTAAAGATTAATAACTAACAAGGATTAATTAAAACTTACCTTAGAGCTTGATTTCTTCCCAAAAGCAAAAACCCTAATTTTTTTATCATTTTTTCTCTTCGTTCGATCGATCTCGCAAGGGGGAGGGTTATGGGATTTTATTTTGTATTTATAGGCAAGTCTAATTAGTATTTGTTTCCTTTTAAAACTCTTTTTTTTCTTTCTTTCCCTTATCCGGCCGAATGGCCTTATTTATATATATATATTTTATTTTTTATTTATTTATTAATTAATTAATTATTAACATTACCTAAATTTTCTACAAAAACCTAAGCTTATTTGCGCATACCTTTTTGCGTAAACGCAATTTACTAGACTTTAAAAAATAATTAACTTTTCATTTTTATTAAACCTAACATTCCAAAAATAGAAATTTCATTTCTTTCATATCCTTACTACTAGAACCTAATCTCTTCCTAATATTACTAACACATAAATACGTATACGTATAATTACTTACACAATTAACGCGAAACCGCTTTAATTACCAAAATCATTTCCTTATCACCAAAAGTGAACAAAATGAATTCTATAAAATCCAACATTATAGCGAATCCCAAATGATACGACACGCTCAATTGATTATTATGCAGATCTCTACATATCCCACACAAACACATATAAACACGTATAAACACATATAACACATACGCCCATACTATTGGAACAATATTTTGTCACACTACTGTATTGACCAACCAGCACACTCCACGTTTGTCCACAGTATCCCACCTTGGAAATATTTCATCCTGAGATTTAACTACTCGAGGCATTAGCACTATCGACAAACAACTGAGGACACTTAGATCTCATTTGATCCTTGCTTTCCCAAGTAAGCTCAGGACCATGCTTCAAATCCCAATGAACTTTCACTGATGCCATCATACTACGCTTTTACTCATGACCTCTCGATCCACAACATCAATGGTTCCTTGACAAAACAAAGACTCTTGTCAACCAAAATCTCGACTAACTTCCATAATCCGAATTCAACTGCTAATGAATTTGCTTACCCCCCCCCCCACAAGGGTGCAATTAGCAACACAACAACCCCAAACGAAAAGAACATCCCACTTACCATAAACACGCTCCTCCAACGAGAAACTCACAAACCCTTCAGATGTTGTAACAACGTGTTTTTATATCTAACCTCGTACTCATCAAACAAAACTGTCTTGAAATTAAGATATAAGATGTTACAAAGCTCAACGTATCTAAAGAATCCACGCAAATTCAGGTTTACTCAAACTTTCAGCACCTCCCAATCTAATTTCCGATACTCAGCTCATATGACAGAAATTCTCAACCGAACTATAGGCCCAATCCATCTAAGGATCTCAAATGGTCCTACATAACTCGGTTCTAACTTGTCTTTCTTTCCAAATGTACTACACCTCTCCAAGGTGAACGTTTTCAACACCCAAAACCTAACCAGCATTAATTCAAAAGTTTTCCACTACTACCAAGCTAACTCTTTCGACAATTTAGTTACCTCAAGCCATTCCTGTATTACCACTATCTTGTTGGTTATTTCTTGTATCAAATTCGATCCATTCAACTCACTCTCTCCCGCTACGCCATAAAACGGTAACCTAACATCTTCCAATCATACATCAAATAAAGCACATCCATACTCGAATGATAATCCCCACCTTAGGGAAAAACTCATCTCACGAAAGTGATAATCAATTACTCAAAAATCAACCATACTTGCTCCTAAGCCTAGCTATGAATGTTGTGACTTAGTCATTCTATAACTACACCAAATCGCATCAATCCAATACACCACTTAGGTAACTGACAACATATCCTTATTTATCCTTTCACTTCTACTCGGTAACTCAGGTTGTAACACAACCTAAGACCTGATACTCAACCAACCGATTTAGTTAACCTAAAACCACCCAACATCGTATCCACTCCAGGATGGATAGAATACTTCTCTTTAATAGCCAAGGTCCTTACATCTCTGCAATTGGAGGTCCAAACCTTGTCTAACCAATATAAACCACTCTCCATCTCTTTTCACACTCGTTGGTCCAAGCCACGCAACATATTATGTTGACGCGTTCTTTGCTTGGACTCTTATCTATGCCACAACATCCTTTCTCAAACCTAGATCGATCATCGTACATCAATACAACGAAAACTCATTCTTGCTTCACTCCTTCTTCCTCTCCACGTACAACGTCCTACATAGCTTCCAATGTACTTGGCCTCAAAATCCAACTCCCTAAATAACATCCATCCAATCATCTTACCTCATGTTCAATGCCTTTCGATTGAAATGTGTTGATACCATTCATGATCGTATAGATTATCTCTTCATGTCTCATTCACTTAATGTCACCCTCCCCTCTAAGCAATATAAGCAAAACCTACCACTGCAATCCTTCATAAGAACCTTCAGTTGTCGCGACGTACAAGCAATCACCTTCTCCCTTTTTCCAAGCATGCTTTCAAATCCTTGCTTCGCGAGTCATAATATACTACAAAATCGTCTACTCCTTCCGGCAATGCCAAGATCGGCTCATTACCCATTTGATTCCTTCCACATCTAGATAACTTCCTCTTTGCTCCACTTCCACGTTGTTGGAAAACTTCATGTACATCTTATCTTCCTTCAGTGACTCCACGATCATCTTCACATGCGACTCATACTCCTTTTTAGACTTTGGGTCGGTTTAAACTATCGTTTGTATATATACGTTAACTAGCTTGTCTATATACGACCATGCACACCCGGCTAATTAACTCCATGAAAATCGCTGGTGCATTGGTTAACCCAAAAGGCATAGCCGTAAACTTCAACTTGTCCATTACGCATCTTAAAAACAGTCTTGGATACGTCATCCCCGTGCACCCTTCATTGGTGACATCACATACAAATTTTCTATCTCACTCTTCTCGAGATAATCTATGCACATTCCAAACTACCCACCTTTCTTCCTACCAAGCAATACAGACGCTTCCCAAAATAAGTTACCATTCGAAACAACCCTCACCTTGCAACTCCTGCAATCATTCCACACCTCTTGCCTTTCTAAAGACGTCAAATGACACGAGCCTTCACAAATCGGCGTCGATCCATGTACTAATTCCATACGAAATCCCATTCTACGACGAGGGGTAAAACCTACTAATTCCTTAGGAACACTTTAGAGGGCTCACATTGTATAAATTGCCAATAAAGCGGAATAAGTGGGTAAATTCTCTATTAAGCTAGGTTTAACAAGATCACCAATTTGCCCACTCCCTAAGATAGATTAAATATCATCAAATAAGGGATGCTTTTATGGCGGATGACTTTAATTTTGATAGAATTAAAGTTGTCCGAGTGTCTTAGGATGATTAAACTGCCTAAGTCTAAGAATAATATGCCACATCGAGAGAAGAAATCATTGCAACTTAATAAACAAACCAACATCTAATCGGATTAATAATGGTTAATACAAATTTCTTATATAAGATTTGACCGCGAATCATCCATCATCATTATTGTGTTAAATTAGCGATGCGTGGTGTAAAAGTGCCTTAAATTGATTTTAGACACTAACCAGTCTCTCAGGCTGAACCCCCCTCTCCTTTTCCGTTAGAAATAGGATATTAGACTGACATAGGTTTAACATAGGTTTAGAATAGAATAGAATTAACATAGATTAGATAACCAAGATATTAATTAAATTGATAGATTTAACCTCACTTTAAGTGTTCGACACCTTACTTACCACGAAACTACTACCGACTAGGTACACTGCACGTTAAAGTGTTATTTTTGGTTTAGTCGGCAAAATATAAATTTAAAACTTGAATCAATAAAATATACACCACACAACGACACATCAGTAACCGTCATCAAGAGCTTTTAGACTAGTAATAATGGTATTAAAACTAGCAAAAGCAATATCTATAGATTCGTCTTCAAAAATGAAGAATTGTTCATATTGTAGTGCCAAAAGGTCAATCTTGTTATCTTTAACTTGGCTATTACCTTGATGGGTGATTACAAAGTTTTCCTAATTTAGTTTGCCGTATTACACATAAAAATTCTTTCATATTCATATCCAGGCATAGCGTTGTAAATAACCATTTTGGCTTCTTTATTTTTCATAAGTCTCTTTTTAAGATCATCATTTTGTTTTTCAAAAGGGAAAACCTCATCTAGTTTGGTTTTAGGATTATTTTGAATAGATTAAAAGCCAAAGATCAAGATCTTTTGATTTTACATACGTTTCGAATCTATTTTTCCAATAAATAAAACTATCACTTTCAAAGAGTGGTGGTCTTTGCATAGATTTCCCTTCTAGATATTGTTGGAATCCGTAGATCGATCCAAGCTTTAAAATACAATATATTTTAAAAATCTTGAGTGACCTTGGCTCCTGATACCAATTGTGGAAACTAGAAGGAGGGTTGAATAGTTTACCGGTTAATTTAAGTTTTAAAATTTTGATAATAAAAAGATAAGATTTAATTTTATGTTTGATCAACCAACAATATGAAAACAATATATCTAACTACAAGCACAAACAATATATATATGAAATGTTAATGAAAGAAAGGAGATAAGAGATAGAACAATCAAACCACAACACCAAGATTTATAGTGGTTCAGCTACGAAGCTCCTCTTCGCCCAACTCTACTCCCCGAGTGTTCGACTCGAGATTTCACTATGTTAACAAGCCCCCTTTAGGCGGAGAAAACCGTTTAGACGTTGCTTAACTTATTTTCTAACACTAAGCTAAATGTCGAGTCCTAATCTTAGCTAGAACCAATCTACCACTTCACCAATGTATTTTATGGACTAAAATACTAACCAACACACAATGAACACTATCAGATTTATACACTATTTGATATTAGAAGAAGATAGAAGAAATCACTAATCTATAACACTTTGTTTCTTGGCGAATACGAGTGTTCTTCTCTTGCACTTGATAGAAGAAGGAAGAAGATGAGATTGGATCACTTGAAACAAGATTAAATTATGTTAGTGATCAAGTGATTTAAAGAGAGAAAGGGGGTTTTAGAGAAAGAGAGAAAGAGATTTGAAAAATATGTGCAAAGAGGTCTGAAAATCTGCAGAGAATAGTGTAGTATTTATAGCCAGGACTAGGCAACGTCTCCTGTGGACGGTCCCGACCGTTCTGCCTATCAGGGAGCCGCCCCTAGGTAGACGCTCCCTTTTTTGTCCTGTAGTGGAGAAGGTTAATCTGGTGTAGATGATTCCATTTTGGGGGGAAACCAGATTTTAAATTTTTATATTTAATTAAAACATTTCTTTTAATAATAAAATATTTTGTATATTTTTATTTTTGTAAAAATACTTTTGCAAAAATGTAATGGTTAAGAAGAAAAAATATTTTTTTGATCACTAATCATGTTTAATGATTTGTTTATACATACCTTAAGTGATTTGTCTTGAAATGGAAGTTTACGATTAATAACATGTAAACATTTATTTTTATAGTGAATGTTTTTACATTTTGTTATCTTTAATAAGTAGAGAAGTCAAAAAACATAAATAATGTTCTTAGACATTATTTGTATTAACACTATTCAATGGATCTGTAGAAATATAGTTTGGAATTCAAAAATAAGGTCACACACTTAGAAAACGAGTACGAACTAATGATTGGAAAGAAATGGTAGATACTATATGACATTTGGGTAAAAAGTTGTAACAAAGTATAATGGTGGCAACACTTAATTCATGGTAATGACAAAGGATTTAATAGAAGAAGAGAAAAGGTGAAGGCAATATGGAATGTAACATATAACGATCCTCTAGAGTTTAAGTTTAGGACACATGTCAAAGAAAACGCTTAATGCATATGATAACCAGATAGCTTTGTGTGTAACAAAATATGATGTTGAAAGATGAAATGCCAATAGGAGGGGTAACCGAATCAAGGTTTCAAGAGAATGAAAAGGAAGAAAATGGACACATTCTGGAAGTGTCCGAAGAGCAACGGTAACCCCATTTTTGAGTCTAACAAATGACTCGGTAATAAAACAAAAGTGTATGTTGTGGATTAAAATTCTTATCTGGGACGTCGTAGTCGAAAGGAGTGTGTTTCACCCATAGTGTTTTGATATCATGCCTTTCCGGCGTAAGATGTAAAACTAATCCTACTTCTATGTTAATAATTACCCACTAACTCACTTTTCTTCATCTACGTGAGTTCACTACTAGTGGTCATAGAAGATTTCCATTTTATGAAGGTATGTTGGGATTAAAAGTCTTCTTGATGCTGTTAGAATTACTGCTGCTCAAGTTTATGTTAATACTGCTCTGATGAAGTTGGTGCTGCTCATGGACTTCAAAGAAAATATTCTAAGTAGTTAGTATTGCTAGTATTAAGTTAGTACTGCTAGTATTAAGTTAGTACTGTTTGTTAGTACTGCTTACTTGATATGTATTAGTTATTTATAGAAAAGATTTTATATACTTAGGAAAGTATTGTAAGCCGAGTAGGACTCCTTGGTGTATAAAAGGAGATCCTAGGACATAGAGTTTTATACGTACCAAAACCAAAAATCAATCTTAGTCGTATAATTCTTAGCTTCAAGGTCTTTGTAACCCTAATACTTTGAGAGTATTCGTATTATTATCATTAATAATATTGGAGCTTATTTGTTGAATTATATGTTCATTGAATTACTGTTTCATTGATAATTCTTCTTAATATTAAAGATTAGATTCCGCATAATCTTTAATACATTCAAACAAAGCTTTTACTATAGTTGTGTTAGATTTATCTAATATAACTAATCCTTAAACAAGTTTAAGGAATTCGATCTATTGAAGTGGGATCAACAAGTGGTATCAGAGCTTGTTGAAAAGCTTTGAATAAGAAGAACCTGTTTTCATACACAAGATCTTTTGCTAAAAGATATAGATCAAGACTCTGCACACATGGTGGCTGCATCCAAAGTTCCCATGCTCAAACCTGGTGAGTTTGAGATATGGAGGATGAGCAGATGATAGACTATGCACTGTGGGAAGTCATAAAGAATGATGTAACCTTGCCAAAAACAACAATTGTGGAAGGTGTTGTGATAGTGATGCCTATTACAACTGCTGAAGAAAAGGCTCAGAGAATATTAGAGGTGAAAGCTAGAAGTACTTTAATGATGGGCATTTTGAATGAACATCAGTTAAAGTTTAACTCTATAAAGGATGCTAAGAAGTTGCTAGAAGCTGTTGAAAAGAGATTTGGTAGGAATGGGGAATGCAGCTACAAGAAAGACTCAAAGCACTGTATGTATGTCAACCACCATGAATTAGAAGTATCCCGACTTCATTTATTTTTTGGGTGTCCTGCTAGAGTAATACAAGGTTGAAAAAGCACTGAAGGACTACATCAAGCTCCTAGAGCTTGGTATGAAACCTTGTCAACAAATTTGTTTGACAATGGGATTCAAAGAGGGAAAATTGACAAGACCTTATTCATCAAAAGGAACAAAGGTGATATTTTGTTGGTCCAGGTTTATGTGGAAGGATATCAGCCTTTGGATTCAACAAAGATTGGAAGCTATGCCTTTTATTTGAAGAAGCTTGATGCAATGAGAAATTTCAGATGAGTTCGATGGAAGAACTTACATTCTTTACTTGGATTACAAGTGAAGTAGAAGAAGGATGGCATATTCATTAGTCAAGATAAATATTTTGCTGAAATTTTTAAAGAAATTTAGTTTATAAAAGTCAAGACTGCAAGCACACCAATGGAAACTCAAAAGGCTCTGCTCAAGGATGAAGATGGTGAAGAAGTGGATGTTCATATGTATAGGTCCAAATGATTGGTTCATTTTGATGAATCTAACATCTTCAAGACCTGACATCATAGTTTGCATGATGTGCCTGTGCTAGATACCAAAGTCGACCTCCAAAGGTTTCACATCTTCAAAGATGTGAAAAGGATTTTTAGGTACTTTAAAAGGTCCAACTAAAATTAGAGCCTTTGGTATCTAAAAGATACTCCTTTTGATTTGTGGTAACCATACACTGATAGTGATAATGGCTGAGCAAGCATGGATAGGAAGTCTACAACAGGGGTGTCATTACATGGATGTAATTAATAATCATGCATGCAAGAAACAGATAGTGGGTTGCAAAATTTCTACAACAAAGAAAGCTGAGTATGTGGCTGTTTCAAAGTTGCTAATGGATACGAGCTTTGGATTCATGAATCAACGCTTGATTATGGGTTACAATTTTATGCATTCCATAGGTCTTTAATGACAATAATCAGTACTATTTGCATAATATAAAAATCCTGTTTTTCATTCAAAATAAAGCATATAGAGACCATACATCAAATTAATTAGAGATAGCAATGAAATAAATGTGATTCAAATGGTCAAAATCCATACTGCAAGAATGTTGCAGATTTGCTTACAAAAGCAATTAAATTAAGTAGATTTCAATATTGAATGCTATAATTGGAATGCACAACATCTTTAAGTCTATTATCTCTTAATGTTATTTGTAGAGATTAGTAAATTAAAAATAACAGTTATCATATCAGAAGTAAAGTTTTTTGCTGTTAAAGAAAAAATTATACTGCTGAGTTCTACTTAATACTGCTTAGTTTTCTAATGTTAGTTAATGACATACTACTATTAGGTAATATTAAATACGAGTATAATTGGTTTAAAAATTGCTATGGCTTGTGTTTCTTGGTTTTAAGAATAACATTTATACAGGATGAAGCAAAGAAAAATGTTTAATTTGAAGAAGGGCAGTGCTGTTTGGAATGGAATTGTAGTTAAAATGCTGGGACATGCAAAGTTAATGCCGCAATGCATAAACTTCTACTCTGCGGGGTTGGGTTGTTGATGGTATTTTTCATAAATATTTCGTTTAAGGGTTTCAATCAATTAATCATTTAATCGATTTCATTCTTTTAAATTCTCTCCCCATTACATACCCGAACCTCAAATTATCATCACATTATCAAAACCCTACACAAATGGCGAATCTAAAAGTTTGTAGATACTCATAATATGGTTGCATTTTTGTCTAAAAAACCCACAGAGAGTGAAGGTTTGAACAAATTGTGGGATTTTATTTGAATGCAAAACACCCTATAAGTATGCATAACGATAAATCCTACTATATATGTTTCTTGCATTGAACAGTTCTGTTCTACCACCATGGCCAAAAATATCAATGGGGAGGAACAGTTACATGCCCTAGTAGATGGGCAATAAGAAAATCATCACTGAATCATCTATTAGAAGAGATCTTCAACTATCAGATGTGGAAGGTTTGATTGTTAACCAAATTCAACTAAATTTGAAAACAACCCTTAACATTGATGGGGTATGCGAAAATTTCACAAAAAACCCTTTTTATAAACCATTCTTTTCCCCACAATGGAAATTTCTAATTCATACTATTTTACAGTATTAAGTCCCAAGACTACTGCCTGGAATGAGTTTAGTAGTATTATGGCATCTGCCATTATCTGCTTAGCTACAAATCAGAAATTTAATTTTTCAAAATTCATTTTTGAAAGTATGATTAGAAACTTAGATAATTTTTCTAGCAAAATTTTGATGTATCCAAGGTTTGTACAAATATTTTTTGACCAACAACTTGATGGGATGCCAACTTATAAGAGAATATATATTGCAAGACACCACTCACACAGAATAATAATTTTAGAAATATGAGAAGGGTAGGCAAAGGTTTTTCTGGTAGAGTAACACCTTTATTTCAAACAATGGTGGTACAAAACCAATCATAATTGGGTGAAGGTTCAGCAATTCCAACTGATCCCCATCACAAACTCACCTTTATTCAACCATCTACTCAACCTAAAAAGACATAACAACCTAGGAAGCCTAAAAGAAAGGACACTCAGGTATCTCAGTCTAGTGATCCTATTAAAAATATTGCAGATGAGGATGTCCATAAGGAGTTGGGTGACAGTTTAGTGAGGGCTACCATTAATGCTTCTAGCTTAGAAGCAGAGTAGGACAATGGTAACATAAATAAGACCCAATCTAAGGCAACCTAAATTAATCTAGTTCCCAAGGAACAACTCAGTTGTGTTGTCTCTGGTACCAAAGAAACCAATGGGGCTACATTAGCTCAAACTAATATATTTGAGAGTGTATCCAAACATACCAATGATTTACTGCTCGCTAAGAGGCGAACGACACTTAGAAGAGATGAGCTAGACTATCAACTTTGATTAATTGATGGCATTATGTACCACTTTACAAATACCCCGGGTTCTTGAATTTGGAGAAGACAAAGACCACCTCAACATAAGAGATTGCTAGATTTGAAAGGAGGTCAATAAGCTTGAAAAGAAAGAGAGGTCAGACTCAATATGTAGGAAATAAAAGGCCCTCTTATTGTTGTTAGTATTACAGCATGATATTGAGTGTTAATTCTGCCTCAGGACAAAGTTAGTGATGTTGGCATAATATCAATGAAAAATTAATGTCTAAGAGTTAAAGACAGTTGAGAAGTTACAACTTATAGAACCTAAAGATACACTGGCTAGAGGAAGATTACTAACAGCTAGAGGAAGTTAAGACAGCTCAGAAGATAAAGACTAGTGAAAATAAGTTAAGTATTTACTACTGCTAGTACAGTAAGTTCTACTGCTAGGTGTGAAAGAAAAGACTTGCTCAGCGATAAATACTGTGGAAAATATCCTAAGTAGTTACTACTAAGCTAAGTACAAACTTTACTTTAATAGCAGGTTGTAAAGTTAATACAACTAGCTTAAAGAGTATAATGTTGTCGTAAGAAGTTAGTAACACGCGTGAGGTTGGTTATAGCTTCTTATGTGGGATATTGTAAGAGGAATATAAAGTAAAGGATCTTCATAAGATATTAGTTATAAAAGATTTTAAATACTAGTGATAAGTATTGTAAGCTAGTTTAGGACTCAAATTAGTGTTATAAAAAGGAGGTCCTATGGTCATCGAGTTCCATGTCCCAAAACAAAACCCAAAAACGAGTCCATTCTAGGAATAATATATCAGCATCACGTCTATGTAACCCTACAACTTTGAGATTGATTCGTATTATAAATAAATCCAACCATTTTGATTATTAGGGATATTACCCCCAACCCATGGGTGAAAACCATCTCCATGACCTACGGGTTCATTTTCGAGATTTGCAGGAGCAGGCACATTAGCAGGAGCATCAACATTAGGATCATTCGAGGGTACATTTGCCATGATTATCTGCAATCATGCAAAATAACATATAAGGTCACTATATCGTAAAATCAACTTATATAAAATATATATGAATAAATATTCATCCAAAATAATTCCAATAACCCATGAACAATGTTCATTTAATCTTTATACATAAACAAATCTCTTTTGTTTAACATAATAATCCATATGTATTATATCATCATATATACATATTATAGTATTTACTTCATAAATACTACTCATCCATGATTAACCAATCATAAAGCATAAACCATTACTTTAAAAAGTAAACTTACAGGGATGACTGGATGAATGCCACGAGGAGTCTTTGCGTGCGTAACCCAAAAATAGTCATAGTTTAGGTTTTTGAAAAGTTGACCTAGTTCTCTATGACTTATGGCTCTGGTACCAATCTATAACACCCCCATTTTCGGGACAACGCAGCGGAACATATATGGGTGTTACTTCATAGTCCAATCACACATAATTCATAAAGAACGACTCAAAAGAGACGTTATAATAACATTGGTCCCAAAATAACATGTTTGAACAATATCCCATATTCGACATATGGTTAAACCATAGTACCACAAAAGCTAACCCATCAAATATCGTGTTTCATAAAACAACCAATTGTACATTCATTTTAACACGGGGATATTTAAAAGTTCAACATAGACCACGCAAGACCCTCCTCGTGAACTCCAAGTCATCCATCATCCTTGATTACCTGAGATAAAACATGCTAAAAAGTCAACGAAACGTTGAGTGAATTCATAGAGTTTTTCATAAACCATAACATGAACACAAGTTTTATTTTATAATTTCATCTCTATAACATTGTGGATCAACAAAGTTATATAAAATATTTGCACGGCTCATGACACCTCCAAGCGTTAACATCAACACACATATGTAATAAATTACTATCATATGAAATAAACAATTTTCTTAGTTCCCCACACCGAGGTAAATTATCGCTAATATACCTATTTCTTAATCTCAATCGTCGTTCAGGGTGTTCCACAATGGATCCAACCCCGGACGGGGGATGTCGCCCTAATAGATCTCAATCAAATGTATTAGCGGCTCGCTAATCCAAGCAATTAAGCGGTTCATGAAATTAGTGACTTATTGCAGATAGGTACTCGTGCAAAATATAATTCAAGGTAGGGTCCAGCATTTACCAAACACTCTTTGTGTTCAAATTTTCAAAACTAGCATGTATCTCCCTCGCGGGTTTTCAATAAAACATTAAAAGTAAAGGCGAGGCTATGAACTCACTTGATAATGTCGGAAGAAAATAGATCGGCGATAAGATAAACGAAATCGGTAGTGGCGCGTTAATTACTAGGAACCTATACAACATGTATGGTTTTCAAGGTTTTATGTCGGTAAAAAATAATAACGACTCAAAATAGACTAAGTATGGTATATATAAGTTTGATGATCAAGTTATATTGGGTAAAGTTAAATCACACTATAAGGTTTCTAGTGAATTTTAAAGTATGACATTTTACTAGTTTTTTACTGGTTAAATTTCATCTAGTTTTATCACAATTGGTCCAAACATTCCAATAGGCCCCATTGATAAGCCCATTACAGTAATTTTAGTTTCTTTTAATGGCCCTATGACCAGGACCTTAGTCAAATGTTAGGCCCAAGTGAGTTGGGCCCAATGCTGAGCCCAAGAAGTCTTAATAAATATAATTATAGTGTATTAGGGTTCTTAGTGGCCCATTTAGTTTTATGCCTAATATTAAGTTTATGTATGTAATTGTATAATTTTCGGGTTTTCGAGGTCGATATAGATTAGGTCCGTAGGTTAATTATATAAAAAAATCCCAAAAGTGGGTCCTACCACCACGGGTTTTCGTCGCAAAAACGCTTTATAACTTTTGGTACGGATATAGACGTAAAAGTTTTATATAAGTTTATGTTTATAAAAATAGTTGTATCTCTTTAACTATAAATAATGTCCTCTATATATTTACCAGTTCTAGTTTAGTATTTAAGTGTTACATTATAGATTATAAGTTATTTCTATATATTTATTTTGGAGTTATTATACTTAATGTATCTTTTTCATACAAAAGTCAATTTACAATTTTTGGCTGGAAACTTACTTTTACCATTTTTGGCACCATTTCCAAACTATAATGATCTGAGAAACCATCCAATTGATTATAGTTCTTCATATATTTAGCTACATTTCAACTCTTTTTTAGTTTCTTTGCCCAAGTAAAATTGTAGCTAGCACTTTTTTATCCTACCAAGACAAGTCAAGGTCAGATTGTCTAGTTTTTAGTAAAACTTGCATATCTCACTCAATTTTTACTTTCAAGTGCTGATTCAAATTGCTACTAGCTCCTAAAACAATTGTCCACAACTTAGATAAGTCAAATCAGTAGTTCATCACACTTAAAAATGTCAAACCTTCTGTTTACTTCTGCCATAATTTTTCTAGTGATTTTCACCATGTTTTAAGTTAGTTTTATCCATTTTCAACCTAATCTAATACACACAAAACCCCAATAAACTCTTGATCATCATATTCATCACATTTACAAATACATTTATAAATAAATTACAAGAAAATACAAGAATAATTAAAAATAAGTAAAGGTTTATACCCACTAGATGATGCAAGTGATGATTTTCACCCAAAACAAATGTAACTCTTTTACACCAAGCTTTGATTATTAACCCAATACCCCTAGATCACCATTATTCCTCCATGCAATGACCCTATGAGTACTTGAATTATCTCAGCCCCTAATGTGTAAAAATCTTGCACAAAACCCCACTTGATCACTTTGAAAAATGAAGTAAACTAGCTAGGTATTCATAACAACTAGCTACAATATTTTTGATTGAGTAATTTTTGATGTAATAGGTGTTTGGGGTTGATGGAATTTCGGCAAAAGAGAGAAAACAAGAGTTGTGTGTGTAAACTAAGAGAAACTATGGGAATGAGGTGAAGAGAACAAGGTTTTGTATGACTTGTACATGCACATGGACTAGGACACTTGTCCTAGTCTTGCACCTCCTTGTGCCACACCACCCTTGAGGTGGATGTGTAAGATTTTAAGTTTAATTTTTATAAACTTTAGTGTTTAGGGTATAAATTTTAAGATAGGTAGGTAGTTTTGAGGCTAACGGGTATCAACGTAAAATAAAACGAGAGTTAAGACGAAACCACGAGGTGAAAACGAATATGATAAAAATAATTTTTACATTAAACGGAATACTTTTCTGAAAAGTTAAATTTACGTAAGGTTCAAGACGAATAATTGTTTTAATCATAGCTCGCAATTAATTAAAACGACGATTTCAATAAAATGTCTCGATGTAAATAAAGTAACTTGTTTAAAATTTATAAATTAATTATGAGATTATTAAATAGTAGTGACCTTAAATTCGGGTTCTTACATCTTATGTTTAACACACGGCAGTTAATCTTAAAATGGCTGACTTTCGCAGCACCTATCACCGATAGTTGCGAAAGGTGGATTTGAAAATGACCCAGGATATCGAAAAGGAACTGCGAGATAGGGATGCGAGAGTTTGCAAACTCAAAAAATTTGGTGTAAACACCGACTTTACCCTCTGGAAAATCAACAATGTTATCCTTCGGACCAGGCAACTCAGGATGCAGGCTTTTCGGTATGTAATACTCCGATGCGAACTCTTGCAGATACTCTTAGGATATGGTGGACACGGCGTCCTAAAGCTATATGGTGTCCTTACCCATTTTTTACCTAGTTTAATAGGGCGTGGTATACTAACCCGCGGTAACAAAAATCCGTGGATGTTGGAGCTTGTGCGGCTGTGTGTGTGAAAATGGAGGTTTAATTAGAAAACCGTAGAAGTTTAAACAATGTTTGCTCGCTCTATTTATACTGCGTCTTCGATAATTGTGCCTGGTTAGATGATTGACACGTGTCATCCACTTTGTTTTTGGATGGTTAGGATTACGGGGGCGTCAAAACGGCTCTGGGCCCACTTGTCCCATCCTTCAGCAGTTTTTTCGCTATTTTTCGATAAAGGGTTCTCCTCCTACGAGGGGAGGGGGCCCACATGACGGTTCAGGTTCTCTTTAAGTCTAGTACCCGCGCCTCGGCCACGGCCGCGCCTACTAGACTGGGGGGACATGATGACGTATAGTGTGGACCGACCCGGCCCACTGACACGATCATGGGCTTGTAGTTGGTATCGTTATTTGGGCCAACGGGTAGCGGTCACGGACGCCAGTCTGGGCCGCGGCTGCCAGAACACGGTTCCCAGAACGTGTGTTAATATCCTTATGAGCTATTTTAGGGAAAGATAATTTACCAAAATAAGGGATATACTCTCCTTATTTGAATGTGTCAAGATAAGGCCATATCCCGAATATATCGGACGCGTCTTGGGCCGAAAGATAAGGAAACCCTACGGGGTATGAGGCCTATAAAAGGAGGATGATTCTCATCGGTACAGGTATCACAAAAACCCTAATCACATTCGATTACTCTCCAAAGAATATACACTTACTCTCACGCCGGAGTCTAATCGTGGGATCCGCTCCCACGATAAGGTTAACGGTGCTTTTTCCTTGTGCAGGGTTCTCAAACAAATTCACTTGGTACAAGAACAAGGTGCTCCATACCCGAATAACCGCTTATTCGGGCCAAACGCAATCCAACCCAACTTTTGTATCAACAAGTTGGCGCCATCCGTGGGACCCAACACTAGGAACTACTCTCAGAAGCAATGAGTGCAATGGCTGACACCACCCCGGTGATCGCCACTGTCAAGAACACTGGCGCCAAAGAAAAGGCGCCGAATGAAACGGATGCCATGCCCAGGGCCAACATCCTAAATTTCTGTGAGGAACATTACGATGACATCTTGCCCATCATCATGGATAGGATACGCCGTGATAAGCGAAAAGAGGTCCAGACCAGATTGGACTTCGGAGGAAGCTCCAAGAAAACCCGAAAAGCAAGGGATTACTCCCTGAGCTCAAGTGACGGCAGCCCGCCTGCAAGGCACCGCCACACGCTAGAGAAGTCTAAGACATATGGCTGGAGAAGGAACGACGACAAAAGCGTGTTCAATCATTTAAGTCACCGGAAGAAGAGTGCGTTCGAACGGCTTAGCAACACTTACTCCCCAAGCACAACCAAGTCTGGGCCAAGCATGGCAAGCTCTAGGGACCATTCTCAAGGAGGTCAAGTGAGTCCCCGTCATCGCGCATATCAGCAAGCAGTACCAGTAATGGAGGACGCTGGAAATCAAAGGGAAAAAGGCACGGGACTACAGATGAAGACCTGGCCGTACCCTGGACTTGCGAGGATGTAGATCCGTTCACACCTCGAATCCGCAACTTCCAAAGTTCGCGGAAGACACGAATGCCTAACAATGTGAAAACTTATGATGGAACCGGTGACTCGGAAGACCATTTGAAAATCTTCCAAGCCGCGGCACAAGTAGAACGTTGGGCAATGCCTACTTGGTGTCACATGTTCAACTCTACCCTAATAGGGGCCGCGAGAGTCTGGTTCGATGAGCTGCCTCCAGAAAGCATAGATGGGTACAAGGATCTAAAAGCGACTTTCCTAGCGTACTTCATGCAACAAAAGAAGTACGTGAAAGATCCAGTAGAAATTCACAACATCAAACAAAGGGATGGGGAGACCATTGAAGAATTCATGGAACGTTTCAAAATTGAAACTGGGCGCATGAGAGGAGCCCCTGAATGCATGTGAATCTCCGGATTCATGCATGGAGTCAATAATCCTGAATTGATAAAACGTCTCAATGAGCACGTCCCAAAGACTCTGGAGGAAATGATGACAGCCACCGTGGCTTTTATACGGGGAGAAACCGCGACCGCTTCTAAGAAGAAAGTTCACACACCTTGGAAGTCACATGACCAATCCAAGCGACACACCTCTGTTCCGAGACCTGACTTCCGAAGTCAGCCAAAGGATGGGCGAGGGTCCAACAAGTTTACTCCCTTGACAAGAACGCCCAAAGAAATTTTTGCGGCTAAATCAGGAAAGTTTAAACCACCACCGCCCATGGTGACCCTGGTAGAAAAGAGAAGCAGCAACAAGTTCTACGAATTCCACAATGATAAAGGACACATCACTGATGAGTGCGTGCAACTAAAAAAGCAGATTGAAGAGTTGGTGAGAGCAGGCAAGCTCTCGCACTTCATCAAAGAAATCTGGCAAGACAAAGACCAACAAAAGACTGGTAAGAAGGATGATCCGGCCAAAGACAAAGCCGCGGCCATCTATATGATACAACCGTGGCAAATAGTGACGCGACAGAAGGTGACATAGAGCTTCGACCACGTCAGAGAAATTACGTTCCCACCATTGACCGTCAGTAAAGGAACAGAGGGTCCGCTCGTTATAGAAGCGGAAATTGGTGGACATGCGGTCCACCGCATGTACGTGGACGGAGGCTCCTCGATGGAGGTACTTTTCAAACACTGCTTCAACCGGCTCCGGCCGGAAATCAAGAGCCAAATGGTCCCAGCGATTACATCGCTAACCGGTTTTAGTGGGGAAACTATATGGCCGCTCGGACAGCTAAGGCTCTTGGTGACTATAGGAGACGCAGAGCACTCTACGAAAGCATGGATGAACTTTATGATAGTAAGGTCGCCGTCACCGTACAATGGTATCATTGGACGGCTGAGGATAAGAGAGATCCAAGCGGTACCATCCACGACTCACAGAATGATCAAATTCCCGGTGAATGGCGGAATAGTGACTATCCGTAGTACTATCCTGACGCCAACTGAGTGCGCGGCCATTGCAGCAACACCCAAAGACACTGAAAAGAAGGCCGAAACACGTCACGAAAATTTTAAAGTGGCCATACATCCGGATTTTCCGAATCAAGAGATTGCTATTGGAGGGGCACTATCAGCTAAAGGACGGACGAAATTATGCGCGCTCCTAAAAGCGAATTTGGATATATTCGCGTGGCAGCCATCCGACATGACGGGGGTGCCTCGGTCAATAGCTGAACACCAACTCAACATCCGTGATGGATAGCCGCCCGTCCGGCAGAAAAAGAGGGGTCAAGCCCCGGAACGCGCCAAGGCTATCCAAGCAGAGGTACAAAAACTGGTGGAGGCCGGGATCATGCGCGAAGTCTACTACCACGATTGGCCATCCAATCCGGTTATGGTAAAGAAACACGGCGGTAGCTGGAGAATGTGCGTGGATTTCACGAACTTAAACAAGGCCTGTCCGCAGGATTGTTATCCTCTCCCAGAGATTGATTGGAAGGTCGAGTCCTTATGCGGCTATCCTTTTAAGTGCTTTTTGGACGCATACAAAGGCTACCATCAAATACAGATGGCGAAAGCGGATGAAGAAAAGACGGCTTTCCATACCCCTCAAGGGGTATATTGCTACACCAAAATGCCCTTCGGCCTCAAGAACGCTGGGGCCACATACCAACGGCTAAGGGACAAGGCATTTGACAAACAGGTGGGTTGGAACCTAGAGGTGTATGTTGACGACTTGGTTATCAAGAGTCACACAGAAACAGAGCTACTAAGGGACATTGAAGAAACATTTCGTACGTTACGAAAGATCAATATGAAGCTTAATCCAAAAAAATGTACGTTTG
>BQNB010063937.1:0-30713 GCA_026074375.1 Tanacetum coccineum | reverse complement strand
AACTATTGGGATTGACTAATGCGAAGCGAATTCGCCCAGCTAATAAAGCATATACACGTAGTAATCAGCTCACTCCATATACATGTTGACCCAAAACACTTGCTACTATATATCTTCAGCGATAGTGGGAGGAATTAATTTGTTACATTATGAGTACCAGCTGTTGTGAGGATGTCCGAACTAAAGAGGAAGAAGAGTATATTTCATAACACGGATTATACATAATAAGTGGTTGAAGAATTTGTAAGTTTGTACTCGTACCTTCCTGGCTTGATGACACCAGTGACATCTTTTATGATGGCTATTTTTGCCCGTTTAGACTTTAGCCCAGGTATCATGACAATATCCTGTTAGCAATAAGAACATATTGGATTGGATTAAACAAGAATGATATCACAAAAGGCCATTCCTCAGAACTGATTAACCATATAAGTAGATTAATCGAATGCATATTTCACTAGCAATGACCCGTAACTTGGTTTTGTTCTTGGTAGCCCTTACATTTTAATCGGTCTTATGTTATTACTACTCATTGTTATTCATTCGCTACATCATGGTGATATGGAAATTCAGTTGTCTTGAATGAAGTCATTTTTTTAGTTATCACCAGAAAATGACATTACATATAAAACCCGAATCCTCCCTCTAGCAACTTGCTAGCGTATGATCAATATATTGGCGTTAAAAAAGCACATAAAACACTATTGTCAGAATAATTAACCACCATATAAGAACATAACCATATTTTCTAGAACTCCTTCATAAAAGAACTGCTCACATTTCAACTACTTTGTCATCATATATTTGCCATACATAACAGAAAATACAAAAAAAAAAAAAAAAAACCATATACATGTACAATCCTGGTTTATTAGTTAGATAAATAATTTTTGTATAAAGAGTAGGCAATAATATATATTTTTTAAAAGACTGAAAACAAGTACGCAATAATAATGAATTAATAATCCTGTATATGAAGCGAGACAAAGGAGGGAGAGTGACTTTTGCAGTGTGGTGATTAGAATTGAGAAAGATGGAAAATGGCCAAGTACCGAATGCCATCGACCATCTCCAAATGAATACGACGCTATGACACGTTTGCTGTGGAATACACAAAACAATGGAACACCTAATTTTAACAATCATTGGAATTATTATGACCAAACGCACATTGACAACCGACAAACATGACTAGCTATATTAGACCCATTAACAAGGCTATCATGCTGCATACCAAATAAACTTTGTTCTCGATTAGATACTTACAGAAATCATACTTTGTAGAGAGTTCCATAGAGTAGGCAGGGGCTTGCCATAAACAACTTCACACTCGGCCTCAACAATGAGATTCTTATATCTCACCTCCACAGATGGCAACTGTATACCAACTCTAAGGAAACAGATTGAAAGGCGTACATCAATAATTTATAATCTAACAAAACACTAAAACTACATCCCCCTTCTCCCCAATTACAAGGAAAAGTAACCATACTTGTCAGTTCGTTTTCTGAGTTTCTGCAACAACTGAAGATTGTCTTTCTCAATGTGTTTGACGAGCTTATTAATAAACTTGTGCCGTTCAGGTGCAAGCAGCTTTGTGACATCCACTACCTTCTTTCCTTTAACTGCATCTCCATCTCCATTATCTTCGTCAAACAAAGAGGACCTTAAACGTTCAAATGTTGACATTCTGTTGATTGCTGCCCACTGTAGAACATTTTCATCTGTCTCTTCATGATTGTTCTCACAACTTAGATTTGAATTAGAACCATCACTTAAAGATGATCCAGCACTATTTCCTGTGTCTGGCTGCTCAATTCTCAGCGACTCTATGTCTTCGGAACAGACTAACTGATCCATGGTAAATGGCTTTGTAGAAGTTTGTAGTTTCAGACTTTCAGTGAGACCCATATATGTACAAACTAGTTTATAAACACATGTTTTATTGGTATATATAAAAACACACACATACACATATCAAAGGGGGCTTAATAAATAATTTAAAAAGAGTGTTTTAATGGAGATCTATGTATCTGCCAGTTCGAAACAGGTGCATGTATATATATAAAAGGCAGAGCTTGTGTGTGTGAGAGAGAGAGAAATAGAGCGAGAGGTTAACTATATAGTGAATTCTTTTGCCAATTGAAAAAGAATAAACTACACTTGCTACTCTCTTTAGAGGTAACAAGATTTTTAAGCCCGCGCTTCGCTGCGGAGTGTTTAAAATCGACAAATTCGGTCATAATGTTTTGTATCGGCTCGGTATGAATGATTAAATCTACACATTGCACATAATCGAATTATTTCATTCCAAGCAAAAACGCAACTCAACAACATGATAAACTCATAGCAAAACATACATATGCCCTGAAATGAGAATATGAAAGGCAATCTTCAAATAAATTAAATATCATACAACTAATGTCAAACATATTTGAACCCCTAGATGTTGGGATTTAAATACCTAGGTAACTAGTTTAGCCACGAGTACGCAGCGGATAGGACCTAGTAATAGCATATGGTTAACACAAATAAAAGGTAAATAGAAACGCGTACCTTTTGATAATTTGATCAAGAAAACGAGTAAAGCAATTAAAGTAAATTGCCTCTACGGTTGCTCACACAATCACGTCAACCGAACACGTTAAGCTATGCTAGGCTTAACTTCACTAACTAACAACCTTTGTTTCAATCCCGATTACCACGCAAACTCTTGAACTAGTAACCGAATAAACAAGAACCGAATTAGGCAAGAACCGAATTAGGGTTTGTAAACCCTAATCAAACCGAAAATCCCTTGCACCGAATTTCAGCAACCCGAAACCCTTTAGGGTTTTATTCTTCGAACAGAAACCAAACAAACACCTTGTATGTGATTCTTGATTATCGAACTTCAACCCACAATCACCACGTGCATATACTTGTTATGTCGAGCTAGGAAGTAAACAAGTAAGGATCGATTACACCTTAAAGTAGAATCGAATGTGGTGAAAACTAGAACCGAAAATCACACAAACTCTTGATAGTTTTCTGTTGCAATCGGTAGGAAGAAAGAACCAAGAAAACCGAATGATGTTGAAGGTTTTAAGGATATGTCGTGTCCACATAAGACTTGGATACAAAGTCCTAGTCCCATCACAATTTCCTTTCCTTGTTCTCTTTATCAGCCAATCGAACAAACACCCCTTTTAATTCTCATTAGAAAACCGGCCACCCTTGGGGTTCGAGTGTTGTTCATTTATAGTCCTTGTGATTTATAAAACGTGAAGTATAAAACGTGTTCTCCGTGTATTAACGTGTGTGCCCCCAATAGGCTCACTTATATTCGTAACGTATTCGTGCTTACGACTACCATAATCCAACAGCTATTGGGGTCTTTGCGAGTTGCCTTGGCTTGGCTCACCCCTCTAATTCAAGTCTAACATTTTTTTCATTTGAATCCCTGTCATATTTTAACATTGAGATCGCTAATGTATCAAACTGAGATGCAAAAAAATAAAAGCTAGAAGAGTAAACCATCACTAAAGTATATCGAACTTTGGCAAATGGCACTATACTAATTACATGGTCACATAAAGTTGTAAACTTGTACGTATGACTTACTAACACCGAATATTACAGGGTGGTAAATTTAACTACCCACGATACTCAAATGCCACTAATAATTGTCATGTTACTATTATGAAATTAATGATCAAATAATGTACTAATTACATGGCGATACATTGCGTCCCAAAAAGTTGAAAACTACTAGTATGACTTACGAACACCTAGGATTCATTAAGGATCAAATAATGTACTAATTACATGACGATACATTGTGTCACAAAAACTTATGAACTAAATAATGTAAAAAGTTGTGAACTAAATAATGTACTAATTACACGACGATACATTGTGTCACAAAACATTTATGAACAAAAGTATGACTTTGCAACCAACTGGAATTCAAGTTCTCATATTTTAAGTACCTCAACACTAGGTGCTTGTAAATAATAATATTAGGAACCTATGAAAACCTTGTGCACCCCAATATATAAACAAGCACAGTTTCTACCCTTTGACCGATATAGGACTTGGAACTTCGCATTAGTTTTCAAAATACTTGCTCAAGAGACGCGATATTTTTTTTTCTCTGTTGTAATAAAAAAGATAATTGTGTTTCTTTTGGATGCCAGTGCAAGGATTTCCTACTTTTACGAGCATGAAAGTTGTGGTATGTACACTCCTTTCAGGTAGGGTACCGCATGGCTTTGGATGATCACGGAAATGATGAAGGTTGACAATGCAAAGTTGGAGGAGATTGATATGCTCCAAAAGGTTTCAGACCTGAATGAAGGACACCTGATTTGTGCATTGAGTGATGTTTTCGTCGCAAAATACCATATTTATCCTAAAATGCTTTTGTCACGAAAATACAAAAGATTGTTATATAAAAAGTTGCAGGTTTTTGTATAATTTAGGGCAAAAAGTTAGGTTGTTACAAGATAAACTTTATCACGGCATTTGTATAATTTAGGGCACCTGAAGGTTGTTACAAGATAAACTTTATCATTGCACAATCTTAGGTGCCTCTATATAATACTAATAGCAACTTGCTATAATCAAATGCACTTCAATAATAAATAAGCACAATTTTTACTCTTCAATCGATGTGGAACTCAAAAGTTTATACAAGTTTTAAAAAATTGCTCAAGAGACACATCATCTCTGTTGTTGCTTTCAAATAAGTGCATATCGATTATGTTCTTTATATAAAAAGGGTGATAACATGTGTTTTTAGATTTCATTTCTCGATGGGGCAAAATTTTTTTGTTATATATACTTTTTTTTTTGTTTAAGGTTTTTTTGAAGGGATAATAATTAAACACTTGTGTGTTTTGAGTTTTGGCCCCAAGTGTTTTTTATTTGAATTTTTTTTCTGTTTTTTTAAGATTTTTATGGGTAGTTTGTGCAATAATAAATATGTCATTTTTGATCGTACCTAACAAGGGGCTGCTAGAGAGGCACTATGATTATAATACCCCGTGTTTTAGGGTCATTGACGTTGTAAATAAATTCACAATGTATCTTTTGTATTGTACGCATTTGCTTTTAAATCGTAATCGTTAAGCTAAATCGCGTAGGCTAAAAATTAGCGTCCAATGTAAACGGGCATCAAACAATTAAATGTTTACATCAAGCAAGGGTTAAGTAATTATTTTGAGGATAATTATTAACATTGTTCAATTTATTTTTATTGGTTGCCGTTAAATTTATTACGTTTCGCGATTTGAGTTCGTTTTACCGGCTATACCCGGAACCACGTTAATTAATCTACGCTTCAACAAATGCTTATTTCTATTTTTAATGAACCAAGTTTATAAAACTTTACCACACTTATATAAATGGGACGACCCATATATAAAGAAATAAACAAGACTTATACAATTTGCAAAGTATACATTTAAATATCAAGACTATACTTTACCTTATAACAAACTAGCTAGTCATATGTCTTCTTTGATCTTTATGGCTCTTGTCTTCTTTAGGGAACACAAAGACACTAAGTAAATTTAACCGCAAAGGCATGGTGCATGTATGCTTACAAGGACTTCTATCATGACTAGGTGATTTAAGTCATAGTATCCCTATTTGGGGACCATACCTAGACCACTAGGTCTTCCTTTAGACTTCATCTTGTTCTTGATCACTATTGCCAAACTTTTTGACCCATATAGTCGATATGATGCAAGTTTACACATAGATAGCATGCACACTCTTATACACTTAGTAAAAATCAACAAAAACTTCCCTTTTCTTCCTTCAAAACCCACAGCATCAAACACCCCTTTTATATAATCCATAGTTTGATTTTACAAGACCATACACACATTCATACATCATTCCTATGATAACCTAAGGTGTTTGCAAGGGTTGGTTAAAGGTTTACAAGCATTGAAGCAAGTTTTGATGATGATTATGGTTTTTCTCAAGAAATCTAAGCTTTTTAGTTGCAAGCTTGGGTTTAAAGTCTAGACAAGGGTTTAGCACGCATTTCTCATCATCATCATTCATCATAAGGTTATCTAAAAGCCTTTATATTTTCATTTCATGAGTTTTTATGCATATGATGTTCTTTATAGCAAAATCACCATTTAGGACTTTTGAACATGAAAAAGGGATTTTTATTTGTGATTATGCTTTTGTACACTTTTTCATATGATATTAGGTTTCTAATATCATGATATAATGGGGTTATAAGTGTTGTAACATGTTGGTTAAGTGTGTGATATGTATATGTACAAATTAGGGTTTTAAGGATTACTTAAGAAAGTTGTGATATAAAAGTTGAATCATTATAGATTGTTAACATTGGAATATTTGGACAAGATCATGAACTAAATGGACTTTATTATATGTAAAACATATAATATTTTATAGTATAAAAGACTTATGTAAAATAAAAAGTTGAAGTTTATAGAACAAATGTTTACATATTGGAATTCAGAAAGACACATACTTTCTGTTTTAATTCGGACTTACAACCTGTTTCACTTTTATATTTTTATAAACTAATACTGTCCCATTGACGATTCTAAAAAGGTAAGAAACGCGAAAACGGGACATTAATAACGAAGAAGTTTACGATCAAAAATTCGATTTACGTTAATCACGGTTTTATTAAATAAACTTTAGAGTAAACTGCAAAATATCCCTGTGGTTTTGTTGTTTGTGACCACTAAATATCCCCTAGCGATACTATTGGCAACTAATCATCCCCGCGTTAGTGAATGTTCTGCAAAATATCCCTAGAGGGTATGCTTTTTGCAAAACTTTTGTTAAACTTTTTGCAAAAAATCATCCCCATTCAAGGATGATTTTTGCCGAAACATTTGCCACTCAGGGCTATGATTAGTGCCATCAAATAGTATCGGACTAGGGATGATTTGTGCCACATACTACAAACACAGGGATTGATTTTTGCAGTTTACTCTAACTCTTATAAAGCATGTTATATAATACTTCAAAATATTAATAGATTTAGTATTTATTCACAGATTGTACATATTTAGGATTCCAAAAGATATGAATCGTAATTTTTTAATTAATAACGAAGGAGTTATGATGAATTACGCGAGTTTGCGCAAATAAATTACTTTTATAAACTATTTTTATAAAAGTTATATAATGACAGAAAATTTTATTTTGTAAACGTCATAAATATATAGAACTTTCAATTACGAGAACGTGCTCGAAAGAATCGCTAAAAACGAAGCTATAACGAATAAAATACGACATTTACGAGTTTTATGATAACAAAAACTATATAAATACATTTAGGGTCTAGTGTGAACAGTAAAAGTTACTGTTCACCAGGAGGTCCAAATTATGAAAATGTCAAATTATGATAACTCGTCCTAATACGAAAGCTTGGGCATAAGAAACGTAAAAAACGGACTTAAAACGATAAAGTTAGGTCATTTTTGCTAAAGGTGTATTTATAAATGTTTTTACTTTTTAAATATGATTTTACAAAAAACTTCTAGACGGTGATGAAGTATATAGAATTATTACTCGTGGTTATCAAAGGTACCTATATTACTAGGGAGTTTCATTTGAGGCATCTTCGGTGGTTGCTTATCGACGAGTTGTTGTTTTTCGCATTTAAGTGTTCCTAGTCTCCTCATACCGTAACTACATGACTCTTATATTATGATCTAGCCGAACGATAGTATGATAGTAAACTAACATAGACTTGTATATGATGTTAGTTAATCAAAGCGATTAGTGCTTATTCGACCTATGTTCCATTTGGTTGCATTCGATCATTTACGTGACACGTTATCTGTGATATTTGGATTATCAGTAACTCAAGGTGAGTTCATAGCCCCATGTTTTAAATGATTTGTTTTATAAGTTTTTGGGGTAAGACACATGCTATGTTTTATACTTTGGGCACAAGTGGTAAATTTTATACTATGATTACGTGTTGCCTAAGCAGCGATAACCCAAGTTGAGCCAATTATCATGAACTGGTTAATTACTTGGAGGTTAAGCGCGAATGTTATAAATAGATCTATTGGATTTGACAACCCCGTTCGGGTGATTAGCTATCACTCGAAAACGAACGTATACCATGTCGAACATATCGTTGTTGCGTGTTGAACATATCAGGGACAGCCAATGTTAGCCATTTTTGTATTCTTTATGTCGAGCTTCAGTTGTCATGAAGCTTTAGGGCAATCGTAATTACATTTATATGATGTCTGATATCTGTCTGCATTAATCATACACTTGAGAAATCTTGTGGTTCCTTACAATATACGATGTAGCAAACCTATGAATTCGCAACCCTTATTGTTGACGTTTTAAAACCTCAGGTTGGTGCTTCAACTTGTTTTGTTGTAATGTTTTACTTTACAGAGATATACTAAACGATTTAGATCGTCTTTGTAATGGGCCTTGGTACAGTTTAAGTGTGTTTTTCTAATTGATGTTGGAATCATTAATTTTAGTCATCGTTTCTGGGAAAATATAGTAGTGATTGTTTATGGAATTCAACAAATTTTCCACAAGAAAATGTTGGACGTCAGGCTAAACAAACCCAACATTTTCACCTGTCTTTAAAATAGACATACCTTTTAATAAGTTGCGAAATACCTAAAACACAAGGAGTCCATTGAATCATATTCTTTCAGTTCTTATTCTCATTTGCACAAAATAATATGGCTCATATTTTTTATATATTCAGGGAGGAAATCTACATCAACTGTGAGTTTAGTCAAACCGGTTATACAACTAAACACTTAAAAGATACAAACTACTCCATAATAAGCTGCATGTGTCCAAAGTTAAGGATTGATTACATTACGTCATAAAAAGTCAATAATTTGCATGAATTAACAGCTCACGATTCTAGGAGATGTTTAAATGTTTTTACCCTCTCTTAGAATGTTACTCCGCTACGTAATACTAATAGGAACTTATAATAAAATTATATACTGTACCATGATATATAAGTTTGACGGATGTGGGACTCAAGACTTCATACAAGTTTTCATATAAGTTGCTCAAAGAGATTAGAGATACAATATCTTGGTGAGGTAATAAGATACAAATTACGTTCTTTATAGTATAAAAATTACTAGGAAACAACACCAACTACGTAATACTAATTGCAATCTATGAACAAGAAGTACACCGGCCACAATATAAAAACGAGAAAAATTAGTCGTTAAATGTTAATAGGAGGACTAGTAAGCAAAATTGGAAAAAGGAAGGTTTTCGGTTCTTTCCTTTTCCCTCCTCAAGTCTAGGATTAGAACCTCTTTCCATAAGGACGGGTGGATTGTTACTTACACCCCAAGTTTAAGAGCCTATATAAAGGGATTTAGGGATTCATTATTTGTGTGTGTTTTGAGAAAATTATCCCTAAATCTCTCCCTCTCTTCCTCTTTGATTCGATCGACCGAAAACCCACAAAGGGTTTCGATTTTTGTGCTTAGTTCGACCGAAAGAAAAAACCACAAGGGTTTTCGGTTTTGGTTTTGGTTCGAAACAAAAGAAACCGCAAGGGGTTTTGGTTCTAGTTGAAATAAGGTTCGGGAAGATCTCATCAGACTTCGGTCTTGAGATACATTACCCTATAATAACCTGGGACTACGTTGTAGTTTCCTTACCTCGCCATATATTAGGAAGTCCGATATGTCTAGGTTTTGAATGGTTTTTTTAAAACCTATTCTTTAATCTTTTCCGTGATAACATATAAAACTTTAAATTCTTTATATTTGGAAACACGTTGAATCGTCAATTTTAAAAAGGTAACACTATTTATTTATTAGATGTATAGAAAATAAGTAATACCGTAATAAATAACTAAATTGAGTAAAGTTTTTATTAAAATATATGATACGAAGATGTATGCATGCTTCTTCGTACATATTTGTCACGGCAAATATCATACCCTTTTAAATAAGTTATTGCCATCTAATTTGTAAAAACACTTGTAGATGCTTTTTACTATGCGTGAGACGTATGTAGATCGTAATCCCAAGGTGATTATACACTTTTTCGTGAGACGTTAGTGTTACATAATCACAGTTTTTGATTGGACGACTTAATCGGTTTATAGGTGAGACCTTAGATCGAGGCATAAGATGGGATAAAACATGCTTACTATAATATTATTGTAATAAAGTAAGTCTCATATAGTTCTAGGAATTGCACCGGTGGCAATTATTGATCGTCAATTACCTTTTGAATACACCATCACTAGCAGATCAACTCATGTGGTGGTGGTATGTCAAGTAGGATCCTAACTTTTGGAAAATTAATTGTTTATTAGATTAAACATAGGTAGTTAATTTTCTTCAAGAAGTTTTATTGAAAATACAAATTCTTGAACTTTAACTATGTTTTGTAGATGGCACTACCTGTTCAAAACATAAACCATTTGGCTTTCAGGTCGATGTTTAAAAGAGAAAAACTTTCTGGAAATAATTTCAATGACCGGTTTCGTCAACTTAAGTTAGTCTTGAGAGTTGAAAAGAAAATGTATGTCATTGAACAGCCTTTACCCGCAACACCTGTGGCAGATTCCGAGGCACAAGTGTTGTCGCAATGGAATGCAGTTTATGATGCATATAATGAGGTTGCTTGTCTTATACTCGGTAGTATGACTCCTGAGCTTCATAAACAGTTTGAAAATTATTCACCTTATGAGATGCTTCAGGAGCTTAAATCTATGTTTGAGAAACAAGCCTGAGTGGAGAGGTTTGACCTAATCCAAACTTTCCATGCTTGCAAACAAGAGGAGGGTAAACTAGTTGTTGCATATGTTCTACAGATGAAAGGATATGTAGACCAACTAGAATGTCTTGGCTATATGTTACCACAAGATCTTATAGTGGTCCTTAACTTTAAATTGGCCTGACTAAATATTTTAGCAGAATTGTGAGAAATTAAAATATCATAACATGGGGAATACGGTATGTTGAAACTAACATGCTATGCTCATTGAGTATGAAAAGGGTTTTACCGTAAAAAGGCTAAAACACCACAAGTAATGATGATTAAAGGTTGTAAAATCTAGAAGGCCAAAAAGAAATCGCTTAAAGCTAAAGGATAGGGTAAAGCTAATGGCAAGGGAAATGATAAACAAGTTTATATCCCTAAGCCTAAAAACACTAAACCTTCTGCTAAAGAGCACCCAGCTAAGGATGACACCTGCCACCACTGCAAAGAGGTGGGTCATTAGAAGAGGAACTGTCTTGTTTATCTTGCTGAGTTGTTGAAGAAAAAGAAGCAAGTTGGCTTTGCTGGTTTTTTAGGTTCTTCACAATAGAATTATTTTCTTTCCCTAATAAATCCTGGGTACATGACACTGGTTGTGGTACTCACATTTGTATTACAAAACAAGGGTTTAGAGAAGCAAGGAAGCTGAAACAAGAGCACTCTAATTTGTACGTGGGCAAAGTGTTTGATGCACAATATAAGCTATTGGAATTTATGACTTAGTTTTGCCTAGGCCTTTGATTTGTTATACAATTGTCATTATGCACCTTCTAAAATAGAGGTGTGTTTCATTCACCGTTTGTTAGAAAAAGGATTTGTCTAGACTTTACGGATTTTGAAATTTTTAGTTTCTAAAAACAATTTTATCCCAAAATTTTTATTTTTAATGCTATTCCAGTAATGGTATTTAGTGAAATTGATAAGCCATGATCTTGACACAAATTTTTAATTCTATTTATAATGTTTAGCCACTAACAGAGCCAAACATAATTTAGGACTCTACTATCTATGGCACAGCCGTCCTTTGCCCATATAAGTAAGAAAACATATTGAGAAGCTCAACAAGAAAGAGGCGTTTTAAAATCAACAGATGATGAGTCATTTGATTAATTAATATCTTGTTTATTGGGCAAGATGACAAGGAAATCGTTTGCACATCGTCCTGAAAGGGCGACTGATCTTCTTGAAATAATACATACTAATGTTATGATCCATCTTAGACATGTGTCAAGACAAGGCTAGCTACTTCATTACATTCACGGATGATTATAGTCATTATGGTTATGTTTATCTTCTTAAACATAAACATGAGGTCTTTGAAACATTCAAGGTGTTTAAGAATGAAGTAGAAAATCAACTCGGGAAGATAATCAAGGCTCTTCTATCAGATCGAGGTGGCTAATACATAAGCCAAGAGTTTAAAGATTATCTTAAAGCTTGTGGAATTGTCCAACAACTTACTCCTCCATACACACCATAACACAATGACGTATCTAAAAGGAGAAATCATACTTTGTTAGACATGGTTTGATCTATGATGAATCTTACAACTCTACCGTTATCCTTTTGGGATTATGCTCTAGAGTTTGCAACACACATTTTCAATATGGTTTCAACCAAGAAGGTTGATAAGACTCCTGGTTGCGTGTGTAAGCACTAGTCAAATTTATATATGTATAGTATAAATCTTGTGACAATTCTTTCCAAATTACTTCTCAAACAAGAGAAATTAAAAGGATAAAATCTCACTAAAGAAAACACAATACGTATATTTTTAACCGGGAAGTATTTCTTCTCGAGTCGTATCCCAACGAAGTCGTGAATTGAAATTCGGGAATAATCGGATTCTGTCAAGATGGATAAAGGATTTTTGAATTTTGAATTATACTACGAATATAATAGCACAATTAAACTATTAAAACAATTAAAAAAACTAAAAACAATTAACTAGCACGAAATTTTAATACACGAAAATTAAAATCGTGAGCTAAAACTGAAATTTAAAATCTAAAGCACTTTTTTAACAAATTTTATACCTAAAATCACAAATTTAAAAAGATAATTTTAGGAAAAAGAATTAGAATTTTTTAGCTATTTTTTAATTTATATGTATAATTTTATAAAGAAAAATGAATTACTAAAATAAACTTTTTCTAAAATTTATCACTAAAATTCTATTTTTATTTTTAAAAAGACAATATTGAAAAAGAAAAATATTACAAAAAGAATAAGATTTTTTCCAACAATTTTCTATTTCTATAATTTTCTTAAGAAAATGAAATTACTAAAAACCTATTTTAATTTCTAGAAAATACAAACTTAATTGGAAAAATAAAGAAAAATGATTTTTAACTACTAAAAATGTGCAGAAATCTAATGATATAAAAATCCCCAATTTTTACTAACCAATTGAACCCTAATTTTGCTAATTAAAACCTAAACCCTAATTTTATTAAACTAAAATTAAAAATATTAAAACTATTTTATTATTCCTAAAAGAACAGGGTAGAAAATGAAACAAATAAAAGTAAAGGGTAAGCGGGAAAAATGAAAGGAAATTACACTATAGTGAAAACAGACAACCTTTAACTATTGAGAAACTACCAAATAGACCCTACGATTTAGCTTATTTTTGGCTTATCTAAAAAGTAAAAATTAGCAAAATCTTAAAACTACAAAGTTAAACCTGAGCTTATACACTACAACTTTAATAAAAGCACATTGACATTTTATCAACTAGATAAGCTAAAAATTAAGCTTCTAAACCTGAACAACAGAAACTATAGTGTTTCTTCAAAATTCTAACTTTTTCAAACTTTGGCTTATTCCTAGCTTATTACTCAATGAAAATAAAAACCAAAGGATACTATATGAAGCTTATTATGTGTACTAGGAATGTCTAAAAAGAGATAAGCTAAAAGTTAACAAGATTAATGAGAAATTTGATCTTAAAAAACTAAAGTTCAGCTTAATAACTGTAGCTATACCTAATAAGCTAAAAAGCTCAAAACTAAATCTTAGAAACTGAAATTTTGAAAATAAGCTATTCTATGATTATAAAAGAAACCTAGATAAAAGGATTTTAAAATGAACAACTAGAAAACAGAAATCAAAAGAAATAAGCAATAAATCTCATTTGCTGCTAATACTACTTTTACAAGATCATTTAAGCTAGACTAAAAGCTTAAAAATGAAACTTAAAAGATGACTTATGTAAAGCTAATGGAGTACTATTAAAATGCTTAAAACTAAGTTCTAACTCCTAATTACAAATGCTAAAAAGTAACTAGAAAAATGGTGAACAACAGCAGTATTAACTGAGTTAATACTGCTATTGCTGATATATTTGGTAAAAAACTTAAATGCAGGCTAAATCTCTAAACTTGGAACTCATGAACTCACTATCTACATGTTTTTAAACATACATTAACCAAATTTAAACACTAGAATGCTTTGAATCACTAAACTCTTAAACTACTTGAACCTTGAAACTACCCTGGTGCTGGCAAAGACTTTTTAAGCTCTAAACTTTGAAAATCTACAAACTAACTTTCAAATTCTATTTAAAACTTGAAAATTTTGAAAATCTAAACTATGTAAAGAGTTTTGACAGAATCCTGTTGACTTTTAAAGTCAAAAACACCTTATCCCAAACACTACTTAACATAAACTGTCCTAACTAAATTTCATTTAAAATCTATTTTTAAAACTAAAACTGCTAAAACCTTATATCTACTCTAGCTATAACTAATCCAATTAAGCTATTTAAGCTCTAAAAACTAAAGCTTATGTTCTAAAAATAACTAGTTACTCACATAGGCTTTTGACACTTAGTAAAACAGATTCAACTAAGAAGAATATTTAGCTAGATTAGGTAATGGAGAATTAACAACAGCTAAATCTAATGATCAACTAAACAACCTTTAATAAGAAATAAGCATTTTCTGAATTCACAATAAGCATCTATATTAAGCTTCAAATGCTAAAATGAAATATAGGAAGTGAAACCTGAATTTTGTAATCACTGAACTCTAGGTCACTCTTTCTGAGTGAATGACCTTAAAACTCAATATCCTAATGCTCCTAGCCTCTAGACCAAAGCTAAACTCAATAAGCTAAATGAGCTTATACTCCTACATTGCTTCAAAATTTGAATCAATCTGAATCAAATGAACTTTGGTTTGAACTAAAGAATACTAATACATATTTAGAAGGCTTTTAACAAAATGAACAGCTTTCGAACTTAAGAAAACAGAATAAGCTAAATTGATCTTATTTCATGCTTAATAATAAAACTAGCTTATACTTGAAAACTTAAACACAAACTCAACTCAACTAGTTTATTGCTTAAGAAAGAAGAGTACAAGAGAAGAAACACAGAATACAACTGACTTGAAAATTTAAAAGGTTTAATTCGACAAAAATGAACAGTACACGAAAAGAAAATTACAAAAGAAATTTAACTAACTCTCTAAAAAAAACTCTGAATGTTAAGCTTCTATTTATAGGAAAAAATGAAAAGAAAATGAGAACTTCAATCCTTCACAGCCGTTGGATCTCTTATATTTAAAACTTAGCCGTTGGATGTCTTTGGTGATGTGTTCGCACCAATTGGAGGCTGCCCCGACATAAAATGACGTGAGATGTAAATACTAAGTTGGGTTTGAACTAGGGAAAGTGACGGGAAAGATTTGGGAAGTTTGGGAAGGGCTTTTAAAATCAACAGATGATGAGTCATTTGATCAATGCGTATCTTGTTTATCGGGTAAGATGAAAAGGAAATCGTTTCCACATCGTCCCGAAAGGGCAACTGATCTTCTTGGAATAATACATACTAATGTGTGTGGTCCACATAGACATGTGTCAAAACAAGGTGCTAGCTACTTCATTACATTCACGGATGATTATAGTCGTTATGGTTATGTTTATCTTCTTAAACATAAACATGAGGTCTTTGAAACATTCAAGGTGTTTAAGAATGAAGTGGAAAATCAACTCGGGAAGACAATCAAGGCTCTTCGATCAAATCGAGGTGGTGAATACATAAGCCAAGATTTTAAAGATTATCTTAAAGCTTATGGAATTGTCCAACAGCTTACTCCTCCTTACACACCACAACATAATGGGGTATCTGAAAGAAGGAATCATACTTTGTTAGACATGGTTCGATCTATGATGAATCTTATAACTCTATCGTTATCCTTTTGGGATTATGCTCTAGAGTCTGCAACATGCATTCTCAATATGGCTCCAACCAAGAAGGTTGATAAGACTCCATATGAACTATGGTATGGGAAAGTTCCTAATCTGTCTTACTTAAAGGTTTGGGGATGTGAGGCGCTTGTGAAGCGAGATACGCCTGATAAACTCCAACAAAGATTTATTAAGTGTATATTTATAGGATACCCAAAGGAAACAATGGGTTACTATTTCTACTTCCCACCTTAAAACAAAATAGTTGTTGCGAGGTATGTTGAGTTCTTTGAGAAAAATCTCATAACTCAAGAAGTCAGTGGGAGGGACATGGATCTTGAAGAAATTTAAGATGAAGATACATTACCTTCTGAAATCACTAGCAAAATTCCTATGGAGGTTGAAGGTTTTGAACCACCTCAAGAGGAAGAGATTATATTTCGTAGATCTAAAAGGACACGTCGAGCTCCAAATTGTTTATGTATAAATGTAGAGGCGGAGGCGCATAGTTTAGGGGATCTTAATGAACCCACTAGCTATAAATCCGCGGTGTTAGATTCTGAATCTAATAAGTGGATCGATGCTATGAATGCGGAAATACAATCCATGATGGACAATATGGTATGGGTCATGGTCGATCTTCCTCCTGGCTGTAAGACTGTTAGGAGTAAGTGGATTTTTAAGAAAAAGACTGACATGGATGGTATTGTACACACCTATAAAGCTCGTCTTGTAGCAAAGGGTTATACTCAACTCTACGGGGTTGATAATGAAGAAATTTTCTCACCCGTCGCTGACATTAGAGCTATTAGGATTCTCATATCTATAGCGGCATACTATGATTATGAGATATGGCAAATGGATATAAAAACAGCCTTCTTAAATGGTTATCTTGATGAAGACATTTATATGGTACAACCTGAAGGTTTTGTTGATCCTAATCATCCCAGAAAAGTATGCAAGCTTCAAAGATCCATTTATGGTCTTAAGCAAGCATCAAGAAGCTGGAATAAAAGATTTGATGAGGAAATCAAAAGGTTTGGATTTGCTCAAAATCTTGATGAGCCATGTGTATATCAAAAGGCTAGTGGGAGTAATGTTACATTCCTCATCTTATATGTTGATGACATAATCATCATGGGAAATCACATTCCAAGTTTACAAAGTGTAAAAGATTATCTTGGAAAGTGTTTTGCTATGAAGGATTTGGGGGAAGCAACATTTATTCTTGGAATCAAAATCTAAGATTTAGGGAAGCAGCATTTATATTCTTGGAAACAAAATCTACAGATATAGGTCAAAGCGATTGATTAGACTTGGTCCAATTGCGTTACAAGGATAAGACTGAAAGCAGAAATAAAATGGATAATTCCAAGAGTTGTCATATCCCCATGCAAAAAAACTTGATCTGGAACAAAACACAAGTGCGTCAACACTCTAAAGAGGTAAGCGTCATGCAAAAAATACATATGCTTATCGGTCTGATGTTTCCATTATGTATTCTTAAGATGCACTAACCTGATGTTAGCTTTCGCTGACAAATATAAACAGCCGTTTCAAGAGAATCAACCAGGTGAAAGTTCACTTGACTGCTGTAAAAATATTCTTAAGTATTTAATAAATACTAACGATATGTTTCTTGTTTTATGTTGGAAATTCCACGAAGCTGAACTTCGAGTTGATTGTTATTGCATGCATGATTTGAGACCGATAGAGTGATACAAAATCTTAGAACATGATATGGTCTTCATTTGAATGGGGCATAGTGGACTGGAAAAGCTCCAAGCAAAGTACTACTGCAATGTCTGTTACAGAAGCTGAATACATAGCTGCTTCGGAAGCTGCAATGGAAACTGTTTAAATTAGGAAGTTTATTTCAGGGCTTGGTATAGTACCAATAATAAAGTAACCTATTACGCTAGTACAAAAAGTGGATTTGGTCACACCAAAAATGTGTGACGATATACATACAGTCACACATTCAAAAAGTCTTATGTGTGACAAAAGGTCACGCGGCCGTAGGTCACCTACAGTCACGTTTTCGAGTTAATGTCCATATCTATGTTTTTGTGTGACTAATTAGGTACAAATTTAGTGACCTTAAACATTGTACAACCAAACAAAGCATGTTTTTTGTATACTAAGTCACATACAATTAAGCATAAAGTGACCAAAAGTGTTAATATGTGTTACCATATGGTGTTTAAAGTGAAGAAATGTGTATTTTGCGTGACTATTGTTCATCCAATAGCCACATGAATTTGACGTTTGTGTGGCCTTTTGTAATATTTAGTCACACAAAAGCATGTTTTGTTTTTGGTATTTAGTCATATACAATAAGCATAAAGTGCTAAAAGTGGTAATAAGTGTGACATAGGCTCTTAAAGTGAAAGAATAATGTATATTTGTGACTATTGATCATCCAATTGCCACAAGAGCATTTATACATTACTTTTATGTTTGTGTGGCCTTTTGTAATATTTAGTCACACAAAGCATGTTTGTTTTGGGTATTTAGTCACATACAATTAAGCATAAAGTGGCCAAAAAAATTAATAAGTGTGACCATATGCTGTTTAAAGTGAAGAAATTGATTTTGTGTACTTTGATCAAACCAATGCCAACATGAATTTTATGTTTGTGTGGCCTTTTGTAATATTTAGTCACACAAAGCATGTTTGTTTTGGGTATTTAGTCACATACAATTAAGCATAAAGTGGCCAAAAGTGTTAATAAGTGTGACCATATGCTGTTTAAAGTGAAGAAATGTGTATTTTGTGTGACTATTGATCATCCAATGGCCACATGAATTTTATGTTTGTGTGGCCTTTTATAATATTTAGTCACACAAAGCATGTTTGTTTTGGGTATTTAGTCACATACAATTAATCATAAAGTGGCCAAAAGTGTTAATAAGGTGTACATATGCTTTTTAAAGAGAAGAAATTGTATTTTTTGTTTGACTATTTTTCAATTCTAATTGCCCACATGAATTTTATGTTTATGTGGCCTTTTGTAATATTTAGTCACACAAAGCATGTTTGTTTTGGGTATTTAGTCACATACAATTAAGCATAAAATGGCAAAAAGTGTTAATAAGTGTGACCATATTCGGTTTAAATGAAGAAATTGTATTTTTTGTGTGACTATTGTTCATTACCAAGGCCACATGAATTTATGATCTGTCGTGGCCTTATGTAATATATAGTCACATAAAGCTAGTAGTTTTGTTTTGGGTATTTAGTCACATACAATTAAGCATAAAGTGGCCAAAAGTGTTAATAAGTGTGACCATATGGTGTTTAAAGTGAAGTAAAAGTGTATTTTGTGTGACTGTTGGTTTCATCCAATGGACACATGAATGTTATGTTTGTGTGTGCATTTTGTAATACTTAAAAGTTTCCCCCCCCCCCAACAACCAAAATAGGCCCCCAATGTTTGGTTTTTGGGTATTTAGTCACATACAATTAAGCATAAAGTGGCCAAAAGTGTTAATAAGTGTGACCATATGCTGTTTAAAGTGAAGAAATGTGTATTTTGTGTGACTATTGTTCATCCAATGGCCATATGAATTTTATGTTTGTGTGGCCTTTTGTAATATTTAGTCACACAAAGCATGTTTGGTTTGGGTATTTAGTCACATACAATTAAGCATAAAGTGGCCAAAAGTGTTAATAAGTGTGACCATATGCTGTTTAAAGTGAAGAAATGTGTATTTTGTGTGACTATTGTTCATCCAATGGCCACATGAATTTTATGTTTGTGTGGCCTTTTGTAATATTTAGTCACACAAAGAATTAAGCAAACAGTGACCAAAAGTGTTAATAAGTGTGACCATATGCATCTTTTAGTCACATTTAAGAAATCAATATATATCAAAACAAATTCAAATACAATAAAACTGGAATGTATATAACTGAACCAAATATAAAATTGTAATGTCGTACATAATAAAATTCTCAATAATTTAAGGACTTCTGAAGACTCTTCTTCTTAGCTTGCCTTTGCATTTCATCACTAGAGACGTAAACGTTTTTGCGCTTCGTATGTAATTCAGATGCAGTTTTGTTCTCAACATTCATCTGTATGATACTTGGAGGTGTTGCCTGTAGAAAACAAAAGCCGCGTGTATCAAACACTGAATTAAATATGAAGAATTTTATATATGTAGGTTGATAAAACACAGGTATGTACCCATAGATCGAAAATCCATGTAAAAGACTCGGTCACCCCGTGTTATATCTAGCATAGGTTAGCTCGTAGTCTTAGCATTAATCATTTAGTTACCGTATGACTTATGGTGTTGGGCCGGGTCTTTACCCTCATGTTAGCCCACTCCATAGCCCACTTAGGGCACATAAAAACTCTTGATTATAAACCCCCTCTCAGCCAATAAAGGGGTTAGTGACAATTTATCATACACACACTAAAAGGTATTTCTCTCACTAGAACTAGTCATTTTCTCTCTCTATAAATTTGGCCAACCCATCATTCCTAAACTTGTATTGTGATATCCAATATACTACAATTGGTATCAAAGCCCTTGGGATGATTAGATAGATTGTGTGTGCTTTTTCTTGTTAGTTAGATCAAAACGTTTAGGTATTGAAGGTTTATGGTCTTTTCTTGACAAACTTTGATTCTCACGTTTGTATGTTAAAGTTATGTTTTTATAGTTGTTATAACCTTCTAGGATCAAGTTGTACAAAAGAAACTAAGCAAAAAACGTTCAAAAGGGTGATTTTTAGGTGTTTTTAGGTGTTTTTAGGTGAAAAAGTTCATATTTTTTCTTCACTGCGTTTTGCCTCTCTAAGATATTCTTGGTTGCGTTTTGCCTCAAATAAAAGTTTTAACTCTCGCTGAAGTACTTAACTTAGCTAGGGCTTACTCTTCCGCTGTCGTTTTGTCAGATGAAATACACTGCGTTTTGTCGTTATGTATATACATCATAGTACTACTGCTTTTTGTTCGTATTTGGAGGTTTGCGTTTTGCTCTTGCATTTAGGTCACAGTCTGCGTTTGGTTTATTGAAAGGTTTGGGCGTTTTGCCTACTGAAGACCTCACTAAGCGTTTTGCTTGAAGATCTCACTACGTTTTGCTTCAAGACCTCACTGCGTTTTGCTTCAAGACATCCATTGCGTTTTGCTTGAAGACCTCACTGAAGCGTTTGCTTCAAGGACATCAATACGTATTTGCTTTCAAGACCCTCATAGCGTTTTGCTTTCAAGTTTATCACTTAATCACTGCATTTTGCTTCAATATCACTGCGTTTTGCTCAAGCCCTCCATTGCGTTTTTCTTGAAGACGATATTGCGTTTTGATAGAAAGTAACTTTGGCAAAATTTCATTCTTCACAACGTTTTGTCTAGGCTTCTTCACTGCATTTTGCCTAAGTTTCATTATCTTCATTACGTTAACTTATTTCAACCCATCCAAATCACAATCAAACAACATATCAACCTAATCCAACAAACAATCATTCACTTTTAGACAATACAATCACTAATCATTGTACTGATACAAAGTTTATCATAATACAAGTAATCAACCATGTCTAGTAATTCAGATGATATTCAAGCGGCCGGTTCCGATACCCGCCCTTCTATGCTCGATAGGACTGGTTATGAATCATGGTTACAACGAATCCGATTGTACTGTAGGGGAAAGGAAAAATGGTTTTGCAATTCTTTTCTGCATTCAATAGATCAAGGGACCAATTGAGTTGGAACCACAAGGGATACACTCGGAACTACCTCTGAGGGAGGTGTCCTTCTTGGACCAGAAAGGCCTCATACAAATGATGATCTTAATGATAATGAAAGAACGATACGAAGGCTGATGGTCCTTGCAACCACATTTGTACTTCAAGGATTACCAAAGACAACTACAAGCTCATACAATCAACAAACTTGAAGCAAAAGCAATATGGGACAATGTCAAAATGCTTCTTGTAGGTTCTGAGCTCAGCAAAGAAGACAGGGAATCTCAGTTGTATGATGAATTTGAGCGGTTCAAGATGCTTCTAGGTGAAAACATCAATGAGTACTATGTTCGCTTTCACAAGCTGGTCAATGACATGAGGAATTGATCATGATGACTATGCCGAATATTCACTAAACCCAAGTTTGTCACAACATGTCAACCTAATGGGAAGGTTGTCACAGCAGTTAAACTGCGAACAAGAGTCCTATAAGAGACAAATCATGAACAGCTGTATGCATACCTAAAACAACATGAGAAGCATGCTGCTCAAGATCGATTAATAATTGAAAGAATCACTCCATCCACTAATGATCCGCTTGCCTTTGTCTCAAGTGTGTAACCCTACTCCCAAACATCACAGAGTCAATCTCATCAATATCAATCATCCACAACACCTCCTCAGCCTCAAAATGTGCAATCAATCCCATATTTACAATTTGCCGTATCATCATCACTTGACACTGGATACACCCAAACCAAAGAAATCCTTAACACCCTCTCTAAACAATTTGCACTACTCACCTAATCATTCAGAGAAACCCTCCCACAGACAAACAACCAACTTCGAACCTCATCTAACACCTAAAATCAAGCAACTATTCAAGATGGTCAGATAGTGGTTCAGAATGTTCAAGGTCGACGGAATCAGAATCAAGAAAACTTTTGCGCGGGAGGAAATGGTGCGGCAGGTTTTGGGGGCATGTAGAATAGAGCAGGGAATGTTAATGCAAGTCAAGGAAAGCCAATTAAGTGTTACAACTGCAATGGGATTGGACATATTGCAAGGAACTGTACTCAGCCGAAGCGTCCACAGAATTCTTCTATTATTTTCAAGACAAAATGCTACTGATGCAAGCCCAAGAGAATGGTGCAGTTTTGGATGAAGAGGAACTACTCTTTCTGGCTGGTGAATAAAGGCAACAACCTTTGATGCCAGATTGTGATAATCAACGCAAGTCCAAGACTTAGCTCTGAATGGAGGACAATATAATCCAAGCAGAATTAATGAGACAGCTTTTTGATTAGATGTTGATGAAATAACCGACTTGCCAGTAACTATATTTAAATGGGCCAATTTGTCCTATAGCCGGGTCAGCAAATCCACAAGCTGGTCCATCTAATGCATTCAATCTACTAGAGGTACAACCACTCTAGAAAATGCCATTGAACATAGTGTTTACTTACTAATCATAACGAACATGTGATTCATAATGAAGTACAACAGACAAATGTTATGACTCAACTAGTGTACCATATGAGTAACACAATGGTTTCCCATATGAACAATCTATCTGACCACCAATGACCATTTCTGTTGTACCAAGTTGTGCATCTTTGGCTCTCCAAATAATGCATATATGTTGATAGATAACAATGTGCACACCCTATGAATCATAGTAATATGAACTACTAGCCATATATAAGGAACAAGTTGCCATATATGAACAACGTGCTAAGTTTGAACTTACTAAACGGGAACAGAGAATGGATGATCAAATGCGTATACTTATACAAGATCGTAATCGAATGGAAGAAAAACTAAAACAAGGAGTTACACTCTGTTAAGCTAACAGCTTAACCATTGCTAGTTAAAAGTCAAACAGTGGAGGTACAAAAAATGGTAAATATAACGGGGGGTTTACAAAACAGATTTGAGTTAAAAGGAACAAGAGAGAGTCAGCAAACACTCCATCACTTTATTTTGGAATGATATTTTCAAATCTGAGAAAACTAAAGGATAAACTGAAAACAAGTTACAAACACAACAAAATTGGGAGTTGGTGCGATGGTATCTTCTACGCATGTAGACAAGATCAATCCATACAAATGGTGGGTCAATGTGGACTGTTCGATGCTAGTACGTGTTACACAAAACGGCGGCAAATCTGGAGAGTTGAAGTGGAGATGATTAGTGCGACCAGAAAAGAGAATTCACAGTAGCAATAACCCGGGGCTGGTGGTAGAGGTCGGTTGCCAAACCCTTTTTACCTTAAAAAGGCAAAGTAGGCTTCAATTAACTTGCACTTATGATGGTAAGAACTTATTAATTTTGGACCAGAGATGGTTGACTTTCCTCTAAGATTGATCGCCATCATCACTGGAATGGAAAGACCTAGAGTTAGCCGAGTTAACTAGGCAGAAAATGCATGAGAAATTGAATGACCCCGTGTGTTTGGAAAAGAGAATCAAGTGTATACCACCTAATTATTCCAAAGAGAACTTCCTCGCAACTTTCACACCACAGACCCAGCTAACCCCTAAACAAGTATCTTGGTCCTTAGAACTAGCAAAACGAAAGGCCAAAGAGATAAACGCCAATGCCCTACCCCTGCTTGTCCTGCCACCTGCGACTGTGTATCCTCCCAATATACCGGTCCATCTGATCCCTCGAACGCTTCCAACCACAAGTCAAGTAAATATTAGTCTATATGTAATTACTCAACTTTTTTGGGACTTTGAAAAGACTTGTAAGAAACGAATTACACCAACTGGAATAACTGAAGGGGAACGGGGTTTTGAACAAACCAAACGTTGTTATTTAACGGAAGTAATTCCATTTTTCAATTTGCTCAAAGAACATTTTGACGGGGTTCAAAAATCACTAGTTACTGAAGTTAGAGCAATGAAAGCTGTTTTTGAAGAAATGGAAGCGGAAGTGGACCAGAATGCTATTGATAAAAAATATGGGGAGATTAAACGTAAAAATCTCCTCATCACAAATGAGAATTTGATTGCTAACTGTATTGCTCAGGATGTGTTTTATATTGTTACTGATTCGGCATTGTCTGCTTCTCGATTTCATGATTTATCCACTGCTTATAATGTTGCAATGAATCGTGTTGTTGAACTTAAATCTGAGAACTCCCACTTACTTAGAAAGATTGAACATGATGATCATGATACCATGATCAAAGCTTTTTCAAAACTAGAGGTTGCTCACGTTAATTTACAATTAAAGCAACAACATCTTAAAGAAAATGTTAATAATCTCAAATCCAAGTCACCTAGAGATGTTCTTGAATTTGATGTTTTTTTTGAACTTGGTATGCCGGATGATCAGATTCAAAGTCACAAAAACACCATCCATAAATTAAAAGCTCAAATCTCTGAATTGAAAGCAAAAAAAAGTAAGAACAATCGTCACCTTTAGTATAAGTCCCTGGATTCTCAAAATTTCCAATTAAAACAAACTGTCACAGATTTGCAAAATCAATTAGAAGACTTTAAAGCTGAAAATGCAAAGATTAAACTGCATTATCAAGAGTTATTTAACTCCATTAAAGTAACGCGTGCCCAAACCACTGAAAAAGCAAAATCTTTGCAAAATGAAATTGAGAATCTAAGGACCCAACTCAAGGGGAAGATGCCATGTGTCACTAGCGATGTCAAAACACCAAAGGTCTATGCTTTTGAAAAGTATGCATTTGATGTTGAACCAATTCCCCCTAGACTCAAGAAGAATCGGGAAGTGCATCTACACTATATCAAACGCCTTAAGGAAAATGTAGAAACCCTTCGTGAAATAGTAGAGGACGCTAAGGTGGAAAGACCATTGGATACCTCTCTTGCATCTGCTTGCCGTTACACTAAACACTCTCAGGAGCTGTTAGAATATGTAATAGGCACGTGTCCTAAAGACTTTGGCCCTAGCGATAAACAGAATGCCTCTACCAATTCACTTAGGAAAAAGCGAGTTAATTTTGTCGAACCATGTGAAACCTCAACTCATAACACACCACCACAAGTTGAGCACCAGAAAATAAATTCGACTAATGCTCCTGGAATTCCCTCTACAGGAGTAAAAGGTGCCTCAGCAGCTAGCAGGTCAAAGCCTAGGAGCAATACAAAGAAAGATAGGACCTTGCCAGCTAGAAGTGCCTTGAAACAAGTAGAAGCCCATTCTAAGATGAATAAGTCGAATGAGAAACAAGAGAATCGTGTTGATTCTAGTATTAGCTTTAAGCGTACTGTAATTAATTCGAATTCTAATTCACTTTGCAAGACTTGTAATGAATGCCTTATTTCCTCTAATCATGTTAAGTGTGTTGAACGTTTCTTGAAGTCTTACAACAAACCCCCGATCAAACAAATTTGGAGAGTAAAACAGGTTAAACAAACATGGAAACCAACAGGCAAGATATTTACCACAATAGGTTATCATTGGAAGCCCACTGGTAGAATATTCCCTTTAGGTGATCAGTGCCCTTTAACTAGGATTACTAAACCTAAAGCATTGCCTGTCAAACAATGGAAGCCCACTGGTAGACTAATCCCTTTAGATGGACAGTGTCCTTTAGTTAGGCCTCCTACCCCTACTAATAGTCCTAATCCTGTGGCATCTAACCTTGTTTACTCTAACCAAACAGACCCCAACTGCAATCGGGGATCTCCATTCTCGCCTTTGTTCAAATGCAGGTCGTACAGATCGTCCTTTGGTATTTGGACTCAGGCTACTCAAAACATATGACTGGAGATCGCTCACGGCTCAGGAATTTTGTGAAAAAGTTTATCGGGACTGTCAGATTCAGAAATGATCATTTTGGTGCAATTATGGGTTATGGGGATTATGTCATTGGTGACAGTGTAATTTCCAAGGTATACTATGTAGAAGGACTTGGACACAAGCTTTTCTCTATCGATCAATTTTGTGATTCAGATCTTGAAGTTGCTTTTAGAAAACATACGTGTTTCGTCAGAAACTTAAAGGGTGTCGACCTTATTAAAGGAAGTCGTGGCCGAAACCTATACACCATTTCTGTTGATGACATGATGAGGTCCCTCTCCCTTTGCTTACTGTCTAAAGCCTCAAAGAACAAGTCCTGGTTGTGGCATCGTCGGTTGAATCACTTAAACTTTGGTACGTTAAATGATCTTTCTCGTAAAGATCTTTTTAGAGGCCTACCTCAGTTGAAGTTTGAAAAAGATCATCTATGCTTCGCATGCCAACTTTGGAAAGAGTAGGAAAGCTACCCACAAACCCAAGACGATTAACACCACTATGGAAGTTCTACACACCCTTCACATGAATTTGTGTGGTCCGATGAGAGTGCAGAGTATTAATGGGAAGAAATACATTCTGGTAATAGTCGATGACTATTCCAGGTTCACATGGGTGAAGTTTTTGAGATCCAAGGACGAGACTCCTGCCTTCATAATCAACTTGTTAAAACAACTTCAAGTCGGTCTCAACAAAACTATCAAGTTCGTACGGACTGATAATGGCACCGAATTTGTTAATAAAGACTTAATTGATTACTATGAAAATGTTGGAATTACTAACGAGAAGACCGTTCCTAGAACTCCTCAGCAAAATGGCATTGTCGAAAGACATAACCACACTCTTTTTGAAACGGCTAGGACTATGTTGATATTCTCGAAGGCTCCATTGTTTCTGTGGGCAGAAGCTGTGGCTACTGCTTGTTACACCAAAAACCGATCCCTTATACATACTCCTGTCACGATATAAAAAAACCCCATAACGAACTTGTGCAAGGACGAGAAACGGGGATCTTTCGTTTCTTCGTATTTTTGGGGCTCTCTGCTACCCAACAAACGACAGTGAAGATCTTGGTAAATTGAAGGCTAAAGCAGACATTGGGTTTTTCGTCGGTTACGCACCAAACAGGAAGGGTTACCGAATCTACAACAAACGAACCCGACAAATCATGGAAACTATTCACGTTACATTCGATGAGCTGACTGGGCAAACGGCTCCTGTACACTCCAGTTCAGGACCCGCACCTAACCTTTTGACGCCTGGACCTATCAGTTCAGGGCTCGTACCCAATCCTCCTCCTGCAGCACCTTATGTACCTCCTACAAATAAGGAACTGGAGATTTTGTTCCAGCCTATGTTTGATGAATATTTTGAGACTTCCACGGTTGATCGTCTGGTACCCCCTGCTCCTGCAGCTCAAGCTCCAGTCAACCCTACCGGTCCATCAGTATCCATCCCCATCGATCAAGAGGCACCATCTGGAAGTCACTCATCATCATCTTTGGACCATCAATCCTCTTCAGTACATCAAGGTGTTGCAGCTGAGCCGTCGTGTGAAGTAAATCCTTTTGCTGCGGCTGATCCCGAACCATTTGTTAATGTGTTCGCCCCAGATCATAACTCTGAAGCATCATCTTCTGGGGTAACCGCGAGTACTGAATCCAACCAAACCACTCAGCCTCATGAACATCTCCGAAAATGGACCGCCTCTCATCCTATTGATAATATTATTGGGAACCCTTCTCGACCGGTATCTACTCGGAAGCAGCTTGCTACAGATGCTTTGTGGTGTTTCTACAATTCAGTACTGTCCAAAGTCGAACCGAAAAACTTCAAATCTGCTGTTACTGAAGACTGCTGGTTTCAAGCCAATGCAATAAGAAATCCCAAGAATTTGATCGACTGGACGTATGGTAATATTTGCCACCTCCAGACTGTGCAATGATTATTGCTCTCAAGTGGATTTATAAGGTGAAACTTGACGAGTATGGTGACGTGTTGAAAAACAAGGCACGTCTTGTAGCGAAAGGATATCGTCAAGAAGAAGGTCTTAATTTTGAAGAATCCTTCGCCCTGATTGCCAGACTTGAAGCTGTCCAAATATTTCTTGCCAATGCTGCCAGCAAAAACATGACAGTTTATCAAATGGATGTAAAAACTGCATTCTTAAATGGCGAGCTTAAAGAATGACTCTATGTAGCCAACCAAAGGCATTCGTTGACGCCAGTCGTCCACATCATGTCTACCGTCTGAAAGAAAGCTCTTATGAGGTAAAGCAGGCACCCCGGGCGTGGTATGACACTTTGTCGAAGTTTCTTCTGGCACAAGGATTCTCCAAGGGTGTTAGTCATCCCACCCTTGTCTTTCGAAAAACAGCAAACACACTCTTCATGTTCAAATATATTTGAGGAAATAATATTTGCCTCGACCAGGACCCCAGAAGACTGTGAACCATTTTCTAATGAATGAGCTCTAAATTACATATGTCGATGATGGGTCAAATATCCTTTTTCTTAGGCTTACAAATTTCCTATTTCCAAAGGCAATTCATAATCAATCTAGAATACGTCTAGAATATAATTTTTAAAAATTTGATCTTCATAAAAGTGACCCCTGTTGACACTCCATGGTGTAGCGAACAAAACTGGCTGAGGACCTACGGGAATCCCTGTTGACCACCTACCATATCGCAGTATGATTGGATCCCTGATGTATCTCACGGCCAGTAGACCTGACCTTGTTTTTGCTGTGTGCATGTGTGCTAGATATCAATCTAAGCCCACTAAAAAGCACCTTGAAGCAGTTAAACGGGTCTTTCGGTATCTCCAAGGATCCATAAATATGGGTCTTTGGTATCTGAAAGACACCGCCATGGCACTAACAGCATACGCAGACGCAGATCATGCAGGTTGTCAAGACACTCGAAGAAGCACATCTGGCAGTGCTCAGTTCCTTGGTGATAAGTTAGTTAGCTGGTCATCAAAGAAACAAACTAGCACGTCCATCTCGTCTACAGAGGCTGAATACATCGCGATGTCTGGTTGCTGTGCCCAAATCCTATGGATGCGGTCTCAATTATCGGATTATGGCTTTGCATACAATCACATCCCTCTGTATTGTGACAACAAGAGTGCCATAGCTCTATGCTGCAACAACGTCCAGCACTCCAGGTCTAAACACATCGACATCCGACATCATTTCATCAGAGAACAAGTGGAGAAAGGAGTGGTTGAGTTGTATTTCATGAGGACAGAGTATCAACTGGCGGATATATTTACTAAGGCACTGCCCAGAGAACGATTTGAATTCATTCTCCAGAGACACTCAAACGTCTTCAGGATGATAAGGATGAGTAACGTATTTGCTTCAAGTATCCTATGTAAATATGTACATGTTCTTCATCAAAAAGAAAATACAAAAATATAAAACCAACAAAAATCCATAAAAATCAGAATATATAATCTCTCAAAAAAATTAATTAAATTAATTAATAAATAAATAAATAAACTTTTCCAAGACATGTCTTCCGTTTATCGATAACATTTACGGACCTAGAAATGTCATTCAATAATGACACAGGCCTTTAAATGAAGCTCGAACGGAAGTTCAAACTTTTCAAAACATGTCTATATGGCTTGCAGTTACTTCAGACTGCAACCCGGTTTTCAAAATGAGGAAAGATCGTCGCCAAAAAGACGGCTGTTCCTAACAACGGGTGATTAAGTTCTCCCGGGCATGGATTACTTTATATCCGTGCATCCTCGATCTAATTTCTTGATTCTGAAGAGAAGTCTTCTTTTATTCTTATAATTTTCCGTCTATGATTCTTCAGAAAATTATTTGGATTTCACAGGGTGGTTTAATAGTGCTTTTGAAAATCAATCGGACTTGGATTTTCATAAATTTGACACTCAATCAACGACTACAGCTCTTTAAATAGAACACGGGTCATTGATTGAGGGGGAGAGCATTGTTCAAATTTATGGCATCTAACGGGCATTTTAACACATTGTATACATAATAGAGAAAAGTTTGATAACTAAAGGGGTTATGGTTTAAGGGGGAGTTAAACTTGAGTTAACTCAATAAGGGCCAAATGTGTCAGTTATATGCAAGTATAGGGTCTTATGTGCTATTTGCTAATTGTATCCTAGGCTTATAAAATATAAAAGACCAATTGTGCCACTTAGTAGCTATTAAACCTTAAATGAAAAGATATAAGAAAAGGAGGGGTCAAACTTGCCAATAGATGAAAGTATTACCT
>BQNB010063936.1:0-35500 GCA_026074375.1 Tanacetum coccineum | reverse complement strand
AATGTATTTTTGGTATGTTTTTAGTCTTTTAAGTCCGTTTTAAATGGAGAATGGTATGTGTAATTAAGCACATACCACTGTTCATGGCTTGAGTTGTGCCCACTTAAAAAATCGTAAGCATTAGGTATGAGCCATATACACCAACTATTTTCAATTTATGACGGTAGAATGTGCAGACATGTAATGTAACAAGTATCAAAACAGTATCTGAACGGGCAAGCTTTGGTTAAGGTCCAATTCCTTCTTATTTTTTTAAATATATACTAGATGTATTACTGCATATTATTACACCTATCCTTAAATATCTGTATAATGGGGTTCGGGAGGTTGTATGCACTTATTAATGGTATTAAGGCTTTAGCCAAGGTCTTAAAAAAGAAGTCGCATAAGATCAATCATGGTTAAGGAACAAATAACTGATTTGGTCCAGGCCTGCTGCACTTATATAGTTTTAGAGGCAATGCCAAACACCCTAAGTTGTAATGCACGCCATATCCTCATTTTGCGTATCGTTGGTCAGTATCTCTAATTTATCAATTTGTTCAAATGCCAATGGATTATTGAACTATTGTCAACATACATTTTCTATGTGTTGATTGTCTTACTCTCCCACACGTATTGAAGTTGTTGAAGCGATCTCTAATATCAAGAACACCATTGGCTGATACATTATAGGAATAGTCATCTATTAACAAGTTGAACAAGAAACTTCACATGGAATATAGTTTCGGACTCGCGAATCTTTTACCAAAGGTTAAGGACTATTGGATGGGTATTTGGGTATGTTTCTGCAACTGCATTTTTATCCATTTATGGGCTGCAAATATGCAGCTTTAAAGAGTATTTGGCTAGGCTGTTGTAACAGTTTTCTAAGGCAGTTTAAAGGTACCAAGTATGCATTTGTATTTGGAAAAGCTGATGGACTTTTTTTGGTTTACGAGCTTATTAGCCTACAACAATATGATTTGAAGATTTTTTAAACCAAGTAGTTAGTTGTGCTTCAGTTTTTGGAAATAATAAGACAAGCTTCTTATAATCTAACGAGGTTTTTCAAATTTAATCAACTGATTTGCTCTAGAATGAGCAGATAAGAAGTTTTATGAAAACACTTAGAAGTCTTCATTTGTTTTTGAAATAACAAATACTGTATATGCTGTATTTCATTGTATAGCAGCAGGTTATCTTTTACTATAACATTTGTTGTTTCAATTGCCTTCTTCCCAGTCTTTGCAGTTCGATTAGGCCTTTTTGAAGATGTACCAAGTATATCAAAATAAAGTGGTCGGGTGTATAGTTACTATTTCAGTATGTACTGCAACATTTTGTAAGTGTGAATTGTGGTTGCGGGTATGGATACTGTGCCAATACGTAACATTTTGTAAGTGGGGAATCTAAATTATGAGATGTTATTTACCGTCGCGGAAATTAGAAGGTTAACGGTCACTTGAGCATTAAGTAATGCCTTGAATACTCGTCATTTATATAGAGAACTTTGCGGGTTTCAATTTTTTTAAAACAATAAGCAACTCCAACAAGAAAAACATTACCTTGAAAAAAAAATTAAAACTTGTTATTTAAACATGTTAACATCTATACTTTTATATTAATATTTTATATTTTATATAACGAGTGTATGTTTTCTCTTTTAAATTTTAAAAAACATAAATTAATTTAGTTTGTTTAAATTACCTTTAAAGACCACCTAATAAACTTTGAACTTGATTAATTATAAACTTGACAATTTTTCAAAAATACACATTATATTATATATATATATACTATATATAAATGGTATATGTCATTTTCTTAAATTTTGAAAAACTTAAATTAATGTAGTTTGCTTAAATTACCTTTAAGCACCACTTAATAAATTTTAAAGTAGCTTAATTCTAAACTCAATAACTTTTTAAAAACACACATTATATTAATATTTAAAAACACACGCTTTATTTCAAAAAACATACGCTTTGCATAAGGGTCGAACCAAAATTAAGATTTTACGAGTATAATTATTTGTCGCTATATTCGTCTAGTTTTATAATAAGTAATAAGTAAAAGATAATATTTTTAATCGAGTACGCGATTTATAAAGATATATGGTTGTAACATGCAAATGTACAACACAAAAATGGGTTTCTCCATGAACATAGGAGACGTGTATTTTAAGTTATTCATTGATTGGAAAACATAAAAATGAAATCGAGATTACTTTAATTATTTGACTTCTCCTGTTTATGAAATTCGAAAAGAAAGAATGCAATTTTTATGACTTTTTTCATATAACTGATGCTACAGACAGCTTCCTTATATATGTGTCTTAACTCTTAACAACAAAAATGGTGGCATCACTGAAAACAAGAAATATGTATATATATCTGTGGCATAACTTAATACTAATGTTCTTGGAATGATTAATATTTTGTCGATGTGATCATATCGAGTAGACATGAACGAGTGTAAGAAATATTTAAATCATGGTTGTTAAGATCTTGATCTTGAACTTAGGATTTTACGATTTTACGATACTACAAAGAAAAAATGATTCGGATCCTACATAGGTAGGATCTTTGTATGTTTAAGATCTTATTGGATCCCGATCTTGACCATATGATCTTAAGATCTACTCCGACCCGATCTTACTTTTCTCGAACCAGAAACTAAAAAACTATAAATTTATGGGTTGTGTTTTGTAGAATTTAAAAAACAACATGTTAATCTTCTTAAACATTTCATAATCATAATCCAGGACAACATTTCTATGAAACATTCATATAATTTTGTGTTTATAAAATATTATAATTTGTAGATTTGTATAATATTATAAAGACTATTAAGACAATGAAATTATAGTAGGAACTTACGATCCCGATTTGAATTTACGATCTCGATCTTGAAAAGACGAAAACGATTCTGGGTAAGATATCGATCTTAAAAACCTTGATTTAAATCATAAACCTTTGATAGTAATAAACAAATCTTTGAAACTGGTAATAACAATAGTAAGAAAACTGATCCAGAAACGTCGTTTCTTGTTAATTAATCGCAATAAAAGAAATTTAAAAATGTTAATTCCTCTTACAAAATATTCCTACAAATCTCCTTACACACAGGATCCTGACAAGTCGCGGAACTGACGGTTTAGATTTGGAGATATAATACGCGAAAAATATATATATTTTATGATTGTGTGTAAAAGGATAAGTATGAAGATTTTGTAAAAAGTTTTAGCAATGTTAAAAAAAATTGATTCAACAATTTTTCCAAGTAGAATGATTACAACATGCTCTTGCAATAATAGACTACATTTAATACCATGCTTTGTCTTTGACGAATTCTATACACCATTTACTAGGCCAAGCAAAGTAGCTGAGGAGACCCATCATCGATATCAACTTGTCCATTTGAAACTTATTACCAATATTGCAAAACAATGTCTATAAGGCTGATTAATCGTCGATTAGACGCTACAAGGCTACCAACCTTGCCGATTAATGTAACAGTGTCAAACAAATAGGTCAACCGTGGTCAAACTTCCCGAAAACCTTCTAATCTTGTCGGAAGTACATAAAACTCACTGTAAACTTGTTTTGATCACTTATATTAATTGTATAAATCTATTATAAGTTATTTTTTAGAAAAAAACTTGTCAATAACATCTAAAACTGGACGAAATTACACAAAACTTGACGGAAATACCTAAATTTAGCCAAAAAAGCCAATCCGATTAATCGCCGATTAATCCTGCCTTGACCGATTACAAGCTACAAGGTGGTCGACCGCCCGGCTAACGATTCACGATTTTTGCACCTTGCTTATTACAATCAGTTTACGAATAAATATCAGTCCCACATTTTATCAAGATATATTATGTGAAAATCCAAGTGTTTCGAGCAACTATTTAAAAGAAATGAACACGCTAATTGTTAAAAAAGTAATGCTAGGCTCACATAATTTTTACAAACAAAAATCCACATACACATATGACATGTGAGATGTACTAATTAGGTTACATGAAGTTTTCTCTTGTTAAAAGAGATTTAGCCGTACAATAGCAACGTACTTTCTAAAATGTTTCATTTTGGTACGTGAACTGTTTTTTGTTCCACTAAATGTAACGAACTTTCATGTTTTGTGTTAATTTGCACCAACATGTATAGGCAACCGGATAAAAAGTTTTATTACCGGCTAATAGTCTACCTGGCTAATTTTAACGCAAAAATATAAAAAAAAGTATTAAACATCTAAGTCAAAGTCTTCCCACCACCCTAATCAGATAAACACACACTCGACATTTCCCCCAATTTAGTTGGTGAGCTCGTAGGTTTGATTTAAAACCCGGTTGCTATGCCAATATTTTCAACAATGGACAATTGTGCAATATGACAGTGAATATATGCAAACAAACCCATGACTTAGCATCCCCGCTAATCATGTACCATGACCTAGCATCCCCGCTAGTCATCAAACCAGCATATATCAATGCTCTTGGAGTCGCAACTCCGAATGTCACTTACGCACCTAAGGGCCTACCAGCTATAGCAATTACTTAGGGCAGGACCACCACAAAACATAGCAAATCCTTGCTAATCACATACATTGTCGTGCAACTCGATGAATGCAAGTACAATCAAACCACATAATATTCACATAGCAGTCATAAGTGCATAAATTGTCCCAAAAACAAAACCACGTTTCACACAGATAGAAAACACATTTAAAACACATTTGAGTATCATTTTCCTCCAACGGAAAAGATTTAAAAAGTGAGGCTACGAGAACTCACCTCAAGCAAAGGCGTCTAGCCGCAATCTCAATATCACACAAGCAAATGCAACGACGTTCGAACACGACCTAGTCCAATTAACGTTCCATTTTAATCATTCATTTTCAAAACAGTTTTTCCCCCAGTCTAATGCATAGAGGTCAAACGCGTTGTACAGTTATCCTTAACGTTTTAGTAGTGTGATGGTTGACGACTTAACTTCAAACGATGTCATATCCCAACTCATATCTCAGTATAATATACTCATACTATTTAAAGAAAATAGATAAGTAATATAAGAAATATATCCCGATAAATTCATCCGGTACACTTAGTTACCATAAATTAATCATTTATACTATACGAAATGAAACGTTTATTCATGTTAAACATATTAGAGAAGTTTTGAAAAATATATTTTTCGTCTTTTAGTCGACTTATTAAAATAATTATATAATAATACTTCATTATTAAATCGAAAAGTTACGTTTTGAGTAAAAATTCTGAGTATAGACTTTTTACAAAATTTCGACATGACCATACGTTTATATAACGTTTTCGGTTTTCAAACCATAAATTCAACCACTTTTAGCAATTTCATCATTTTTCGACAAAAACCTCAAAATCACATTTCGCAACGTTTATCAAATTACATTTCCCAAAACAACTTTCAATAACTTTTCATAAGTACATTTCGCCTTCCAAAAGTTCGTTAAAACTCATAAAACGACTAGTTAACGCTTATTGGGCTTTAAGGCCCAATAAGGATCCATTAAGGGTTTTACATATCCAAAATACGTTTTAAGCCCGATACTAAAGCCCATTAGTATTTTTAAGTCCAAATCAAAAGCTTAACCAAAATTATCCGGACCTCAATAAGCCACAATAAGCCATGGCTTATTGGGCCGTGAGCCCATAAGCTCCAAAATAAGTCAAAATACCTTATTAATAAACTACGTAATATATTCGGTTATCAGCATAGGCTATAAAAATAGTCCACAAAAATACGACATACTAGAATAATAACCAAAAACACTTTCCTTGCATATCTTCTCTTTGTCGAGAGCTAATAAGCTCATAATAAGCCATTCAAGCTTAAAAATAAGCCAAAATAAGCCATATACAAAATAAGCTACGTAGAAAATATATGTTTTTCAACCATCACGACCACAATTTTAAAAAATAATAAAACCTTATACCCTTTTCTTTTCCATTCGAACCCAAATCGAACCTTTTTTATCCATTCGCAAACTTTTCATTTTCGATTTTTAACAAACGCACCGTACAACTAACATCTATGCATCATTTAACACATAAAAGTACAAATTAAACGTAAATTTAAAAAACTTACAAAGAGGGTTTCAAAAAGCGAGAACGAACACGAACCGACTACCCAAACGTAGTTTAAACGATTACCCGAACACTAGAATCACCCCGGAATCTAAACCACTATGTTCTTGATCAAAACTCAAAAATAAAATTTGTATTTGTGTGTCTGAATTCGGCCGTGGCCAAGGAGAGAAAGAGAGAAAGTGTGTGTATAATTTTTGATGAATGATTTTTTAAATGAGATAAAACAAACCATATAAGACAAAATGTACCAAGGAAGGACCATGTTTGCTAAATTAAGCCACCTTGTCTCCCTTGTGTCTTGAACCCGCGGCTAAGGTATCCAAGGGGCTCGGGTGCCTTCTTTTCATGTCGGGTTCACTTAAATCTCAAAATCCGTGATCGTAAAATATTTCCTGAAGTTACTTAGCATTTTTATTCATCTTAAAAATATTTTTCCAATAACTTAGAGTATTTACACGATATATTTTCACGTTATACATCCCAAAAACTCATTTGAACATTAACGGACATACCGGGACTCGTTTTTCGGCATTTCTCACAATTCACGGGTCAAACCACCCGAAACATAAATAACACAATAATACCCTCTAATAAGGATTATTATACACAATAAACCATAAAATACCTCAAATCTCATAAATTCACCACCGTCAACACGGTACATATTCTAATAAAACTGACAAACGTCAAATAGTCAAAAGACTAATATTAGAATATTCAAAACACAGAAAGGGAAAGGTAATTAGTTAATTAATAATACAATAAAAATAAATAAATAAAGGGGTGTTTGTTGGATCGGTTATGCAAAAAGAAAAAAAAGAAACAAAATTTGATTACAACTAGGATTCTAGATAGTATAAATACAAAACCAAGAAAACCCTAAATCACTTTTTTCTCCCTTGTTCCTATGTTCGGTCGAAGAAGAAGAATTTTTTTTTATCAAGATTCAAGTTGGTGATTTGTGTAATCAAATCAAGGTTTTTAGGTAGGTTCTTAAACCCTTTTCGATTAATCTTCTTTTTAAAATTAATGTAACAATAAATTGATGGAATTAGGGTTTTTATATTTTCTGTAAATTAATGATGTTAGACAAATTAGAAGTGATTAGGGACGAATTATAAGCGTTTTGGTGTAATCGGTTAGGTCTAGAACGCGTTAGAATAGGAATTAGGTTTGAGCAGAATTTTAGGTCATGTTGTTCGATTGATATCTCAATGATGGTAACGTGTTTTATTATCAATCTTATGTCCATTGATAAGTTCAGAGAGTCTAGTTTTCAAAAAGTCCGGTCACGATCGATTTCGAGGTCGGAAAGTTGGTCTAATGATTTTCGTAAGAAAAGTTTTCAAAACAGTAAATTCGAGTCAGAATTGGGTCTGATTTCGGGAAGTAAAACCCCTATTGAAAATTCGAATTAGGGTTAGCCAAAAATCAGAGGTCATATTTAAGGTGTCTATTAACTCCAGTTAGAAGGGCTAGCGTTAAAACATTTTCTAAGTATTTTTAAGGACGTCAAACTTTTTGGTGTGCATTCAGGTCCGAATCTGGGTACTTTGCAAAGATGAATTTTTATAAAATAGTTTCACTTAATATTATTTTTTCTAAAAATTCACAGTAGCTCACAACTCATTGGGGAGCTAGGGAATGTAAGGAGAACCATCAATTAGGTGTTTTTGTATTTTATTTGTGGTCGTAAAATGACTATAAAATTCAGCCATAAACTGTGAAATTAGAAGTTAATGGTTAAGGTTATAAAGTGTATGAAAATGATATGGAAGATGTATTTAGAGGATTATAAACTTAGTATAAGGTATAGAAGTCCATCATATGATTGTTACATTTAACTTAGTCACAAAATCCTGCTATTCTCTCCTAATTTCTCTCTCATAATCTTCAGAGTGCTAGCAAATGCCAAAAAAAAAATAAAAGCCAGACGGCCCATTGATGCTGCAGCCTTAACCTTCAAACAATCAAACCACCTACAACTAACAACTATAATCCTTCTTCATTCCCCCGAACACCAATACCAATCTTTAATGTCATAATACATCTTATCACTCCTGGTTGTACATAGAACTTTGACTTATAGGCTTTATCCATTATTAGGGTTCTCACATCACCCTTCAAAGGAACCCATATTTGATTTAGGTAGTATAATGCTCCATCACTCCTATGCTCTATCATCTCATCTAGCCCTCTCTACAATCTTGCAGACTTATCAAATGCCTCCTTTTGAGCCGCCAATATCCTATTCTTGATACTCGACTGAAAGGTCATATTCATAGCTCGAACTCTATTAGGTTTCACTCTCTCTTTCCTACTCAGAGCATCAGCTACTACGTTCGCCTTACCAGAATGGTAGCATATTTCGCAGTCATATTCACTAAAAAGCTCTATCCAGCAATGATGTCGCATGTTCAATTCCTTTTAACTAAAGATATGCTGAAGACTCTTATGATCCGTATATATGACACTCTTTGTCCCATACAGATAAATCTCCTATCTTAGGGCAAACACAAAACCGCACCCGAAACTCAAGATGTTGGGTGTGTATATCTACTATGACTTTTCAACTGCCTAGATGCATAAGCTATCACCTTACCTCTTTGCATCAACACACAACCTAGTCCTAACCCGGACGCATCACAATATACCACAAAATCTTTCGGTTCATCGGGAAGAGCTAAAACAAGTGCATTACACAACTTATCCTTCAAAGTTTGAAATGCATTCTCCTGCTCCTTACCCCAAGCGCAAGTCTTACTTTTCTGAGTCAAGACAGTAAGTGGCTTAGCTATCTTAGAAAAGTTCTCAATGAATCTGCGATAATACCCTGCCAATCCTAAGAACGAACAAACCTCAAAAGGAGTTCTAGGGGTTTCCCAACTCTTAACAGCTTCAATCTTACTAGGATCCACATGGATCCCTTCACTATTAATCACGTACCCAAGAAACTGTACTTCTCGCAACCAGAATTCACATTTAGAAAACTTTGCATACAGTCACTCCTTCTTAAGTAGTTCTAATACCAATCCTAAATGCTCTTCATGCTCCTCTCGAGTCTTAGAGTAAATCATCAATGAATACTATCACAAACTTGTCCAGATAAGGTCTACATACCCGATTCATCAAATCCATAAATACCGCCGATGCGTTAGTCAGACCAAAGGGCATTACTACGAACTTGAAATATCCCATCAACGATTCTAAACTGCAGTCTTTTGAAAATGTATAACCTCATGCACTCCTCAGCTGTATGGTATCCGGTACCTAAGTCCTATCTTAGAGAAGTATTGTGATCCATTAATGTTGGAGACAATAAGCGACAATCCTAAGGAGTGGATAACGATTTTTGATGGTCAACTTGTTCAACTCTCTATAATCAATACACATTCTAAAGGAACCATCCTTTTTCTTAACAAACAATACCGGTGCTCCCCAAGGCGATTAGCTTGTGAATGAAACCTTGTCCCGTATCCCTGAGTTGACCCACAACTCCTCCAAATCAATGTGTAAAACTATAGGGAGACTCCGTAACCGGTCATTGCTCTTACCAAGGGACCAACTCAATCGAAAACTCAAACTCGATTTCCCGACAGCCAATCCTATAGATCATTTTCGGAATACCTCTGAGAAAATTCACTCAACTACCATGATCTCTTCTTGTTTCTTCTCTTTAGCCTTAGCACTCATTAACTGTCTCATCTTCTCTTCTGGTTTTTCTCCTAATACTCTAAGCACCTTGCCATCTAGTAGTGGTATCCTCACTACTTTCTCATGATAAATTATCTCAGCCTTATGGTCAAACAACCAATCCATTCCTATGATCACATTAAAACTCACGCTTCCAAAGGGTATCAAGTTAATGTCAAACACATGACCATCTATTTCTAGTTTGCAACCCTTAATGACCTTATCAATTTCACTATCGGTCCCTAGCTAACTCGAATTTCATAAACAAACCTAAATCACTGGCTCTATTGCCTAACAAGTATAAAAAGTAGCATTGAAACAGAACTATAGACAGCACCGATAGTCAATAAAGTAGTGGCATAATGATCGTTAAAGTAAACGTACCCGTCATGATGATTCTGGGTCCTGCGACGCCTCCGTCGCTCCCAACATGAATCCCTTTCCTCTTGCCTAGTGTTCTATTGGATTCCACGACCTCTTACACCTCCATTGTTAGCAAAGCTTGGTTTGGAACGGTTCCCTCCCCCCATGTGCTCGATACAACCTAGTGACAACTGACTTGTAGCGATCATCGGACATTCCACACTCATAAGCATGCTCCACGAGTAGCTGCGAGAGTTTCTCACATTCATCCGGGTTTACATCCAGCAATTGACTCTACAAGTCCTTTGGCAAAATGACCTTGCGGTTACGATTGACACATGTACGACAATGCGCCTCAGGTAGGATTGAAAGTGTTACTAACAAGTGGTACACTTGGGTACAGTACCCATGTTCTCTCTCTCGACAGGGTTGGTGGTTGTAGCAAAGGCCTTTCCAGTCCTAGTCCTTTTTGTTGTCATCTCTCACGATTCCCTATCCTAGCATAGTTCTCACCCTATTTTCCTCTTTTCTCAGGGTTCTTTTTTATGGATCCATTCCTAAGGGCTTCATCAGTCAATGTGCCAGCTATCTGCACACCTTTTGATGGACTTTTTTGCTCCGTAGCTAGCCACCATTCCTCGAAATTTGTAGAGCAAGGCCATATATCATACCTTCAATCCCCGTTACATTCCTCCCGGGGTTACTTACTAAGTGAGGAACTAACCTAGCCAACTCATGAAACCTATCAGTATACGCAGCATGGCCAGCCCTGACCATGACGTGATTTTACAATTCAGTTTCCAACTTTTGCATTTCATTACTCGGGCAGAATTCCTCTCTAGTCAAAGTCTTAAAGTCTTCCTATGACATACCTACAGCGACCTCTCGACTTTGTGTATGGATTTGAGAGTTCCACCACGTGAGAGCCTTACCAACAAATAAACCAGCAGTGTGCTTTACCTTTTGGTTTACCTCACACCCACTCATATCCTGAACTGACTCCATCTTCTCATCCAACTGGTATAGACTATAAGCACCATCCCTTACCCACATCATACACCTTTCGGGTACTAGCAAAGAACTCCTTATAAGTACATAACCCCTTATGTCTTTGTGTTGCAAAATTAAATTCCTAACATCTTGCCCTGGATGTTGTCATTGATTGGCATCGCCTTAGATTCATACCATTCCCCTGATTGCTACCATTGGCTTGCCTACTTGACTACGATAGTGGAAGTAAATTCTGCATTTTTGTGTAATGAATATAGAGAAGTCAGGACTTCATCAACACATAATCCACCTCATAACCTATCAGCCACCTACTTGTACCACTCTAACTTGGCCACCTTGACCATCAATCTCTAACCATTCAACCCTATCACCAGATCGACCTCTATTCTACCACCTCCTCTACTATCCGTCCACAAAACCGTCCTTCCTCCTATGTGCGTAGTTGTCCCGGACCAACACTTGTGTCGTCATTCTTGGCGGTATTATCTACACAAGGGAAGACATAGGTAACGTTAGGTAGGCTATGTGTTAGTGTAGATGCATGGACTATTATGTGACTGATATGCGTTATGTGCTACATGTTATGTGATGTGATATTGATGTGTGAACTAAGTCAGGAGGGTTACTTGTGGGTATCCATGGCCTGTTTAGTGGAAGGTATTGTGAACTAAGTCAGGAGGGTTACTTGCGGGTATCCATTGCCTGAGCTAGAGGGAAAGAGATTTGGTATGATCCAAGAGCGATTGAGGTCGTCTGCTTGGTGTTTGAATGATTGATTGGATTGAATTGCATGTTAGCTTGTATGTTAGTTTAGTTAATGATTTTGGAAATGGATTTGGTTAATGAGTGTCTGAAAACCTATGTTTCTCACCAACCATTGTGTTGACGTATAAGCATCATTTTCAGGCTAGATGGTCCGTAGGCAGCTGGCGAAGTTTAGTTATCTAGATTTCGTTTATTTGTTTTGATTTGGATGTTGAATGTTATTTGTCTTTGCGCGGTTAGAAAGTTTGGATGTTGCATGTCATAACATTGAAGTGAATTCCATCATTTCAATGTTAGACTCCTTTTGGATTTTGATGATGTGTTTGGGTATTTTCATGACACTGCGTGTCTATACCTTGTATTATTTGCATGATTTAGTTTCTCTATATAGACGCCAATGTGTTGTGATGATTCCCTCTCTCGTCGCGCCTTGCGTTTCCGCTTTGGCAGGGTGTGACACTCTTCACCTGAAAATAATACTCGAAAACATCAACAATAATGTTGGTGAGCTCGTAGGTTTGATTTAAAACCCAGTCGTTGTGCGAATATTTTCAACAATGGACAATTGTGCAATATGACAGTGAACATATGCAAACAAACCCATGACTTAGCATCCCCGCTAATCATGTACCATGACCTAGCATCCCCGCTAGTCATCAAACCAGCATATACCAATGCTCTTGAAGTCGCAACTCCGAATGTCACTTACGCACCTAAGGGCCTACCAGCTGGAGCAATTACTTAGGGCAGGACCACCACAAAACATAGCAAATCCTTGCTAATCACATACATTGTCGTGCATCTCGATGCATGCAAGTACAATCAAACCACATAATATTCACATAGCAATCATAAACACATAAATTGTCCTAAAAACAAAAGCACGTTTCGCACAAATAGAAAATGCATTCAAAACACATTTAAGTATCATTTTCCCCTAACGGAAAAGATTTAAAAAGTGGGGCTACGAGAACTCACCTCAAGCAAAGGCGTCTAGCCGCAATCTCAATATCACACAAGCAAATAGAACGACGTCCGAACACGACCTAGTCCAATTAACGTTCCATTTTAATCTTTCATTTCCAAAACAGTTTTCCCCCGGTCTGATACATAGAGGTCAGACGCGTAGTACGGTTATCCTTAACGTTTTAGTGGTGTGATGGTTGACGATTTAACTTCAAACGATGTCATATCCCAACTCATATCTCAGTATAATATACTCATACTATTTAAAGAAAATAGATAAGTAATATAAGAAATATATCCCGATAAATCCATCCGATACACTTAGTTACCTTAAATTAATCATTTATACTATACGAAATGAAACTTTTATTCACATTAAACATTTTAGAGAAGTTTTGAAAAATATATTTTTCGTCTTTTAGTCGACTTATTAAAATAATAATATAATAATATTCATTATTAAATCGAAAAGTCGCGTTTTGAGTAAAAATTCTAAGTATGGAATTTTTACGAAATTTCGACATGACCCGTACGTTTATATAACGTTTTCCAAGATTTTCAAACCTTAAATTCAACCACTTTTCGCAATTTCACAATTTTTCGACAAAAACCTCAAGATCACATTTCGCAACGTTTATCAAATTACATTTCCCAAAACAACTTTCATTAACATTTCATAAGTACATTCCGCCTTCTAAAAGTTCGTCAAAACTCATAAAACGACTAGTTAACGCTTATTGGGCTTTAAGGCCCAATAAGGATCCATTAAGGGTTTTACATATTCAAAATACGTTTTAAGCCCGATACTAAAGCCCATTAGTATTTTTAAGTCCAAATCAAAAGCTTAACCAAAATAATCCGGACCTTAATAAGCCACGGCTTATTGTGTTTATTGGGCCGTGAGCCCATAAGCTCCAAAATAAATCCAAATACCTTATTAATAAGCTAATAAACTACGTAATATATTTGGTTATCACCATAGTCTATAAAAATAGTCCACAAAAATACGACATACTAGGATAATATCCAAAAACACTTTCCTTGCATACCCTCTCTTTGCCGAGAGCTAATAAGCCCATAATAAGCCATTTGAGCTTAAAAATAAGCCATATACAAAATAATCTACATAGCAAATATATGTTTTTCAACCATCACGATCATAATATCAAAAATAATAAAACCTTATACCCTTTTCCTTTCCATTCGAACCCAAACCGAACCCTTTTTATCAATTCGCAAACTTTTCATTTTTGATTTTTAACAAACGCACCGTACAACTAACATCTATGCATCATTTAACACACAAAAGTACAAGTTAAATGTAAATTTAGATAACTTACAAAGAGGGTTTCAAAAAGCGAGAACGAACACGAACCGACTACCCAAACGTAGTTTAAACGATTACCCGAACACTAGAATCACCCCGGAAACACTCTAAACCACCATGTTCTTGATCAAAATTCAAAAATAAATTTTGTATGTGTGTGTCTGAGTTCGGCCGTGGCCAAGGAGAGACAGAGAGAAAGTGTGTGTATAATTTTTGATGAATGATTTTTGAAATGAGATAAAACAAACCATATAAGCCAAAATATACCAAGGAAGGACCATGTTTGCTAAAATTAAGCCACCTTGTCTCCCTTGTGTCTTGAACCCGCAGCTAAGGTATCCAAGGGGCTCGGGGTGCCTTCTTTTCGTGTCGGGTTCACTTAAATCTCAAAAACCGTGATCGTAAAATATTTCCCGAAGTTACTTAGCATTTTTATTCATCTTAAAAATACTTTTCCAATAACTTAAAGTATTTACATGATATATTTCCACGTTATACTTCCCAAAAACTCATTTGAACATTAACGGACGTGTCGGGACTCGTTTTTCGGCATTTTTCACAATTCACAGGTCAAACCACCCGGAACATAAATAACACAATAATACCCTCTAATAAGGATTATTATACACGATAAACCATAAAATACCTCAAATCTCATAAATTCATCATCATCAACACGGTACATATTTTAATAAAACTGACGAACGTCAAATAGTCAAAGGACTAATATTATAATATTTAAAACTCCGAAAGGGCAAAGGTTACACCTAAATATGTACCTTATTTCATGCCTAAACATGCACTGCATGTTAGCATCCTGTTGTTTGCAGCTAAGAGACTCGCTATTTTACAAACCAAATAAATACTACACACAGGTTTATGCATAAAATTAGTCAAATATTTAGTCCTCCAAAAATAATGAGGAAAATCAGTTATCTAGCAGCCTTCATCAACCAGTCTCGCAACTAGCATGAAAAACAAATCATGTAACATCGAGATTAAAAGGTGACACACATGGGCGGAGCCACGTACAAGATAGTGAGGGCACTTGCCCCCAGCACTTCTTTCGGTAATCCTTTTTTAGAGAGAAATAGTTATGTTTTTAGAAATTTTAATCACGTTGCCCTCAACACAAAACTGATTTTGCCCTCTATGAGTCTCAAGGTTTTTAAAAAATGAGGTAAAAGAGATTGGAGAAGATGATGCATAGAAGAGTGTGCTAAGAGAGAGGAAAAGAAGAAAAATGCTAGATCCACACCCATTTTACACAAAAAAGTTTCACACCCATATGTGTCAAACAAATATAGATAGTGAAAAAAAGAAAGAGAAAATATGATAGAATGTTATTGGTGTAACTTACATGCCACGTGTGCATGTGGAAGTTTTATGTGAGATGTAAGTAGATCTAGCATTGCTCGAAAAAAAAACTAATATTTAAAACAAAATTAATGTTAAGTCACGTGGGAGTAGAAGTGATCATTTACTTATTAGCACCCTTTACATATATGCATTTTGTGGTTCTCATTTTTTGTTTCCTAGTTGTTTCTTAGTTATAAAATAAAACAAGGTTGTTTCAATTTAGTTATTCGTATAAAACATGTAGGTATCAGATATATGGTTTTTATTGTTATATGTTTTTTATTAATTGTATGTTATGAGTTTTAAGTGTTTTGTTAATTTGTTATCACTAGCTGGGTACACGCGCAATGCGGCGGCGGGTACCCGTGTGATTATATTTTTCGATGATAGCAACTAATACTAACTTTTTCAATTCAATTGTATTCTTTTTCTTAAAGGGACATGACTGACATGCACCGTACATAAAAGGGTAAATCATGCACATTCATCAATCTTTTTTATTTTCAAAACCAAGATCTTTTGAGCACATCGATCAATTCTCTATTCATGTCAACATCACCATAACTTAACAACACTCATTTTTCTTCGTGTGTTTATCAATACACATTCATATGAACCGCTGAATCCGAAAACAAAAGATTTCTCGTATTATTTAACATCTATTCTAATAGTTGAGGATAAAGATTTAGAAAATTAAATTGCAATTCTTATAAAAAAAATCTATTACAAAGATTTAAGAATTGTTAGTTGCACATCTTCACTAATTCATCTTCACTAATTCAGTTTCTATATATCACTTTATATACAAATCTGCATGTGCTCAATATAATTTTCTATAGATCAAGATCCTCTCAAGTTATGGTCAAACATGATTCATCATGTTAGTCTTATTGTGAGAGTTAATGAATAAGTGGGCCCATGTTTTTTACTAAAAGAAAATGTTTTATGTACTTATCTTATTTGTGATTGGTGAACATGATCTATCATGTTTGACTATAACTTGAGAGGATCTTGATTAAACACAAAGTGTATAATGTTAAAACTATAGTCAATAGTTGTATGCCTTTCATAAAATAAAATCAATCATCAAATTACACACACAAATTCTTAAGAAAATGCATAATTTGGTATATTTTTTACAAAATTATTGAGACATTTACTTTTTTTTAAAGTCAAGGAGAAGAGACTTAATTTTTCTCACATACACTTCATTTTCGTCATAAACATATTTTATAAACAAAATATGAAAACATGAACTGAAAGAAAAAACAAAGTTACCTATAAGGCTATAACTGCTTTTTCACTAAACCCTTAGGCAAGAATGAAGAGCATCATAGATATTAAGAATAAATCTGTGAAATAAAATCGCATAAACAGATAAAGAATAAATCTGGAAAAAACACTAAAGAATGCATGTGAAGAACATTATCACAGAAAATTATCCATCTTCATATCCACCATCACCTCTTCCATGAAGACAACAACGTAGAACAAAAAAGAACAAATCATTAACAAAGAACACAAATAGGAATCAACATATGAATCATGCGGAGATCTCACTGATATATAGTTATGGATGTTAGAACCAGAAAAACATCTCGAGATTTAGCCCAGACCCGGTGTGTATTGAAGTGAGAGACTTTTAAATATACACAAAATAAAACTTCATTCATATATAGCAGGGGAATTGAAAGTTATAAAATGTGATGGTGGTTACTGCTCTTTAAAATGGGCTTTAAATATCTTAAATGGGCTATGAATGTTCTAGTGGTAGAGCCTCAGGTGTCGTAACACCGTAACATCATTTTTGACTGTCACGTCAGCGCCACATCAGCATAACACCAACACCAACACCACTCTCCTAATCATAACACCAAATAACATCATTCACCTCTTTAAACAGATAAAGAATAAATCTGGAAAAAACACTAAAGAATGCATGTGAAGAACATTATCACAGAAAATTATCCATCTTCATATCCACCATCACCTCTTCCATGAAGACAACAACGTAGAACAAAAAAGAACAAATCATTAACAAAGAACACAAATAGGAATCAACATATGAATTGAGCGGAGATCTCGTCTGATATATAGTTATGGTTGTTAGAAACCTGAAAATCATCTCGAGATTTTGCGGGGACCCTGGTGTGTATTGAAAATGTGTAGAGACTTTTATTATACACAAATAAACTTCATTTCATATATTGCAGGGAAAATTGAAAAGTTTTAAAATGGGATGGGGGTTTTGGTTTATGCTCTTTAAAATGGGATAATAAATATCTTAAATGGGCTATGAATGTTTAGTGGTAGAGCCTCAGGTGTGTAACACCGGAATCATCTATTTTTGAATGCCACGTCAACGCACAGCAGCATAACACAACACAACACACTCCCCTAATCATTACTCCAATTAACATCTGTCACTCTTTTTTTCATTAAATCCCCTATACATTTATTTTGATTCTTGTTAACAACTAATATTTCATCATTAAATTAAATACACATTACTATACGAAAAAAAACCATTTAAAAAAATTGAAATTAAAAATATATAACGTAAACACACACACTATATCAACACTCAACGCATATGTACCAGGTTCGTATATTAAATTAAAATATACTCACACTATTGGACACCACTTTTAAATTAAAAAAACCATACTCCTTCTTTCTTCATTCGTCATGCCACAACTATTCACACACATCACTCAACGGCATACACAAACAACAAATAACACACACTCACTTAAATAACAGCCTTAGAGATTTTTTGTAACTTTTCAAATAAATGGGTAATTAAAAACATAAAATATTTAGCGTTTGGGGAGGCCACAAAATGAATTTTTTTTTTTAAAACCACCCCAACGCGCGTTGGCCGGCCAACGCCGAGCTCAACGCCGTTGGGCAACGCGGTGGTGGGGTGTAGTAACGTCGGACAACGCCGGCCAACGCCGTTGCCGGCGTTACTACACCGAGTGCTCTAACACGTTACAAAATTGAATACACTTATTTTTCATAATACACTAAAATAACTTTTAGTTAATGACTAAAGATGTATAGATTTCCTAAAGAATAAATGTTTTTTACTTAAAAATTTTAAGAATTCTAAAATTAGAATGAGATAAATGCTTTATAAAGTAGTAGAAATGTGAATGTGTGAAACACCTATTGTGAATTTTGTTACTTGTTACTATTAATTGACCACAAACATACAAAAATACTAAAAAAAATCTCATCGTTATCAACATCCGTTAATATTGTTGGTTATTCTTTCTTTTTTTTCTCAAACTAAATGTCTAACATGTCATTCTCATAAATATAAATTGTTTCTTTTGAACCCCATTTTTACTAGGATAATAGCTTGTGTTTTGTTTAAGATGAGACATTATGTTGCGGTTTTTTTTCTTCTCATTTACTTGGGTCTCTGATTTGATATTGCTATCCGACTAATATAAAGACGACTACTTTTTTTATTATCCCGGAATCAGTGCAGGTGAACTTTCATAGCCACTTATGTTGTAGTTTCTTTTCCTACAAATACATGGTTTTTCTTCTACATTTTTCACTAAATTAGTTTCTTTTGTAGTTGCTTCACTCTATATAAGCTACAGTTTTCTTTGTGTCTAACTTTTAAATTAGGACTAGACAAGCAGCTCTTTTACATAACTAGAACGGTACCCGCGCAAAGCAACAGTTTCGGAGGTAATTAATAAAAATATATTAAAATGGATGTTGAATTAAATAGCATAAAATTTTAGAAAATACGGTAAAATTAAATAATAAAAAAAATATATAAAAAGATATTTCAATTTAAAAATAAAGGTGTTTTTTTCACATAACAAAAAGTTGTTACAATGTTGTTAGATGGGTGTGTTTGTTATTAAAAGGGATATTTCCATAAAAAGGAGGAAAAATCTGAATTTTTAGACTTTCTAAATATAGAAGGTCCCAAATGCTTTATAATGTAGTATAGATATATCATGTTATTTTAGTGCAACTATTACGCAACTTAAGTTAGTTTTTCGCAATATGAGCTCTCTTTTTTTGCCTTTTTTAACGACTTACGTGAATATATAAATTTTTGCCCCCACCACTGATGACACATGAATAAAGGCAAGGGCGATTTGAACCATAAGAATGTTTCTTTAGAAGGAAGTAGTGAACTAATTTTATTGGACATAATCTGTCTTCAATATTACCATACTATTAAAGGGCAGTGTGCCCTTAAAAAATATGAGCCCAATTTTATACTAACAAAAATAACATCGGTAATGGTGAGGTGAACAGTACTAACAGTCGTTAATACTAACGGTCATTTTTTGAAAAATGTGAGCCCAATTTTATATTAAGAAAAATAACATCGATAATGGTGAGATAAACAGTTTTAACGGTCGTTAACCGTTAAACTTTTTTTTTTAAATTTTTTTCAACTTTAATATTAAAAAAAATAATAGAACTAGCTTTGCAACGGACCGATAACTCGAAGACTTTTTGCGTAAATATTTTCATCGACAATTTACGAAAATAGCCTTTTAGGTTACCGGTCCGTTTCAAAGTTAGTCCCTCACGCTCCGCGGCAGAACGCATGTTCCAAACCTCGTTTAACATATGACTCGGAACAAATTCAGCATAAAAAAGTTGAATAATATTATCATGGTTTCCCGATGTGTATTGTTTCGTATTACACATTCAAGGGGGGGTGCACCTTCTAAGTTCAGCTTTTTTCTAACTCACATGGAGTATCGGTAAAATTAACCATCACTGTGTAGGGTAAAATATATATTGTCTGTTTCTTTACCTTCTAAGTAACAAAGCTTATATGCTTTTATATCCTATAAAAAAAATCTAAAACTCTAATAATAATAATATAATATAGGGTCTAACATGCAAAATCTGGACAACACATGGGGGATATTCCCAGAATCTGATCACCAAACGTCCCTCAGATACCGTCCATCCATCTGTAACTTCTTCACAAATGCCTCTGCTTTCGATGCGTCCAACTTATCCTGAAACATGTTTCAGATGTTACAAAAAAATCCTTATGTTTTATCTATTTAATCAAGCCGTTGTCTGATTAAGTCCTGTTTGAAAGATTAAGCGTTAAGATCACTAAATTGTCTGGCAGTTTAACTATGTTGGACGGTTTTCAGACAGTTAGCATTAAAGGCTAGAGGTAGCAAAATAGAAGGGTCAAATGAAGGGTTCAATCGGTAACTTGTAATACTTTTTGGGTTGACCCAAAAATCTATTTTGTCCAAAAGCGGAACCTAATATTTAAATAAAAAGATTTCAACCTTGGTCTCTTCTAAGGTTTTTTTTATATTATTTTTACCGTTAAACAAAAAGATACAAACCTAAAACAGGACATCCATAAGTATATAGGAGCAAAAAGCACCAACTAGAAAGTCAGAGAGAGAGAGCGCATCCATGCCTGTTCTTGGACAATAGTATGCAATGTGCGATGAACATCTTTAGACATTTAGCCATACCCTTCGCATCACCACATACATAAAGATAAGCACCCTCGGATATCATATTCCAAATTTCAGCAGCCTGCACATAATCAGATATTACAACATTAATAACCCAAACCGCAGCTAGGGCTAGTCATTACTTAATAATATAATTACCAACTTTTTCCATCATCTTATGTTGGACATATTCCTTCCGTTGACCCTCCCTCGAGAATGCAATGGCTAAATCTGATACCGCTCCTTGGTCCACATAGTTATTGAGCTCATCCTCGTATATGAAATCCTGCGTTCCAAAAAACAAAAGGAAGCAATCAAACAAAAGCATGGTTCATATACATAAAAGGATTAAAATTTATTAGTAGAGGTGGTAATTCCAACCCACTTACTTATAAATGAGTCAATTCGTGCCATCTCGTATATCTAACGGATAACACAGATCAAATAAAAAAAATTTAAAACAAGATGGGTAAATGGCTTAAAGAGGCCGAGAGTTGACTAAAGTTATATGCTTAACGTATATAACCTCCTCAATCATCTTATAAAATATGTTGATTATTATTGAAATAATAAAAAACTTTGTCATCATAACTGATACACCTCAATACTTTCAAGATAAATTTACCCCCTTTTTAATTTGTAAAGAAAAATTGTTACCCGTTTTGACCCGTTACCCAACGCGCGTAATCCACCAATTTTGCCACCTGTATAATGGTTAGCTCATAGCAAAATGTCTTACCATTTTTCGATTTCTACATCCAAAGAACAGTAAAGCCGGACCAAGTTGAGCATCATCCTCTTTCAAGGCAACTCTTTCCTGTTTTAATTTTATTGGCATATTAGATTCCAATGTGCTGCTTATAAAAGGTAGATAAGACACTTGTCTAAACTCAAACCTGTAGAAATCCTCTAAATGGTGCCAAGCCTGTTCCGGGCCCAACCAATATAAGTGGAGTTAAAGGATCTTTTGGTAACTTGAAATTAGATGACCTGATAAATACAGGGGCCGAGCTACAATCGAGGCTTTTCTCTAGAGGAACTGCATTCTGAAATTTGATAATGCGACTATTGATATATAAAAAGCCATACACCTCTCAAGAAAAAAATAGCTTAAATTGAGTTGCCAACTTTTTGAACCATCAAACTTGGTATTTCGATTAAACTAATCCTCGTTCTTGCGAAAAATCATAAAACAGAGCAAATTTCTTACAAAAGTCAACCAGCTATGGTTAGAGTTCTGTTTCAGTCAAACCACGTTAATTGTACTCGTAAAAGGCTCAAATTTTCAAAAACTCCTCACAAAGTGAAATTTACTGCGCTGAACGGTTTTCAAGCACCATGTCAGCACATCGGCTCTTTGTTAGGAAAAAAAAGTTACCATGATGAAGGTCATCGCCACGTCGACTGTGACATTATCGTTTTGACTTCTTATGGGATAACCAAATCGAGCAACATAAAATGAATGAAAGCTGTTTTTTTTTTGACCTTTATATACGATTTGCACAAAAAAGATAGTAGAGTTTGCAAGAATATTTCTTATGAAGTGGGGCGACATAAATCCCAAAGACAACCATTTACCATTCTGCTTGTCATTTTTTTGTCCCAAATCACTCATACTCATGAGTGTAAATTTTTTATTTTTTTCTTCTATTTTGCGATAAAAAAAATTCATGTTTCAAAGTGTCAAAAGATCATAAGGACCACCAGTATCTATCAGAGAAGTAATATATCAAAATATAGCACCTTCATCCATGTAGAGCAAACACCTCGATGGACTCTGCCTGTGGGACTTGGACCATAGACTAAAGCACATGTCACATGCACCCTATCAGGAGCAAACCTGAACAAAATGGAAAGAAAAAAAGTCGTACATTATTCCTAGTTATCTCTCATTGATCATACAAACTTTTCTATAAATGCCATTAGCTGTCGCTGCTATATATTAGACACTAGAATCACCTTGGGGATGAAGAGATGGAATAGTAACGTGGTTGTAAACGAGGGGCTACTGCAGCAAAAAATACACCAAGTGGAGGTTTAGCAGAGGGAAACTCTGACATAATTTCCAGAAGACTTCGTTGCATTCTTACAACCCATTTTGAGTAGTCACCCTGCAAATAACACAAGCGAGAGATGTAACAGTGGAAAAATTGGTCGGCATAATAAAGGGTCAAAATGGGTATTTATCATACGCATAGAACAAGCCAGGTTGGGTTGACCCAAAATACTCAATGGTCTATATGTTTTTATTTAATAGACAAGTTTGCTAAACATAACTATAAAAGCTAAATTGTTACATAACAATTTAATTTCATTTATAAACTGATAAAAGAAGTTGCATGCATTTTGACACACTTTGGGCGACTTCCAGCCCATTTGAACTTATATTAACTGTTTGATTGATCGACTAAAAAAAACGAACCCACCCCCTCATAACTAAAAGGTGAAAATTGCCTCTACTGGATAAGCATACAGAAAAGCGTCATTTAAGTCTTCCATGAAACAAGTTAGATGGAGTGTTACAGAGTTGGAAAAAAGACATGTTCAAGGGATAAAAGTTCCATTACCTTGCCTTGAAGAGACGATAAGAACTTCAACCTTTCAGCTTGACTAGGTTCACTAGCGTAAGCAGCCAAAGCGAGCAAAGCAGCCTGCGCTAATTGTATAACTATTAATGGTAATGTAAGAGACTAAGGTTTTGTTTGTTTTTTCCAAATAACCTCTTCTAACCTCTTTTCACCACTTATGTCTGCAGTCTCTCAGACGTTTTTTGTTTGTTTTTTTGCAGAGATAAGTGGTAAAAATCACTTCTAACCTCTTCAAAAATTCAGACAAAATATTTCACTTCTTACCTCTTCTTCTCACTTCTTTCTACAATAATTAAATAATTCACTTTTTCTGGGTTTATACGTTTTCAACCGTCTTTATTCTTTTTTGTACGTTTTTTTACGTTTTCATCCATTTTAATCCGTTTTCTACGTTTTTCTCCGTTTTTTACGATATATAATATTTTTTTACGTTTTCGTCAGTATTTTTACGTTTTCGTCAGTATTTTTACGTTTTCGTCAGTTTTTTTACGTTTTCGTCATTTTTTTACGTTTTCGTCTGTTTTTATACGTTTTCGTCAGTTATTTTACGTTGTCGTCAGTTATTTTATGTTTTCGTCAGTTTTTTTAAGTTTTCGTCAGTTTTTTTACGTTTTCGTCTGTTTTTTTACGTTTTCGTCAATTATTTTACGTTTCTGTCAGCTTTTTTACGTTTTCGTCCGTTTTTTTACGTTTTCGTTCGTTTTTTACGTTTTCGTTAGTTTTTTACGTTATCGTCAGTTTTTTACGTTATCGTCTGTCTTTTTACGTTTACGTCAGGTTTTTTATGTATTTTACGTTTTTGTCTGTTTTTTTTTCATTTCGTCCGTTTTTTTACGTTTTCGTCTGTATTTTTACGTCTTTGTCAGTTATTTTACGTTTTCGTCTGGTTTTTTACGTTTTCCTCCGTTATTTTACTTTTTCGTCTGTTTTTTTAACGTTTTTGCCTATTTTTACGTCTTCGTCCATTTTTTTATGTTTTCGTACGTTTTCGCCCTTCTTTTTACGTCTGCGTCAGTCTTTTTACGTTTCCCCCATTATGTTTTCTTACTTTTTTACGTTTCCTCTGTTTTTTCAAGTTTCCGTCCGTAAAAGTACGACAACGTAAAAAACAGACAAAAACGTAAAAAAGGACGAAAACGTAAAATAACTGACGAAAACGTAAAAAAAATGACGAAAACGAAAAAAACTGACAAAACGTATAAAAACTAACGAAAACGTAAAAAAATGACGGAAACGTAAAAAAACTGACGAAAACGTAAAAAAACTGACCAAAACGTAAAAACTGACGTAAAAGTAAAAAAACTGACGCAAACGTAAAAAACTGACGAAAACGTAAAAAAACTGACAAAAACGTAAAAAATTAGACGAAAACGTAAAAAACCAACGCAAACGTAAAAAAATGACGTAAACATAAAAAAAACTAGAGAAAACGTAAAATAACTGACGAAAACGTAAAAAACTGACGAAAACGTAAAAATACTGACGAAAACGTAAAAAAACTGACGAAAACGTAAAAATACTGACGAAAACGTATAAAACTGACGAAAACGTAAAATAACTGACGAAAACGTAAAATAACTCGTAAAAAAACAGACGAAAACGTAAAAAACACTAGTAAAAAGATAAAGAAACAAAAATGAAAGAAATACTCCAAGAGAAAAAAAAAAACAAATGGTCTTCTTTGCAGATGAAGAGCTTAGATGCACCTCTTCTTCTGCAGACATGGTTTGCAAATGAAGAGGTAAAACCTCTGAAAAAACAAACGAAACCTAAGAAAACTGCATAGCATATGAACTTACAGAGATATTGGGAATAATTAGAAGTCGCAAAATGGGCAGGTAAGTAGGTAACAGGTTGTATAATGTCTCAATAAGGTTAAAGTTCGTTCCAGTCAGGTTGACCAGATATGTCCAACAATTTTTAAACAATTCAATAATTAATAAGGTTTTAGACACTAAAATATACTTACAGGTGTGTCTTAGCACTAAAATTATCTTTAATAGTTGAAATTGCAAATTCAAGAAATAAATCTTGTGCAGTTAACTTTTATTACCTTCCGAGGGGGGCTTAGCAGATCTGCATAACATGCCAAGGCAGTGCGAACGGTGCAAGGACCAGGAAATGGTGGCGGCAATGAGCCTTCAAGGGGTGTACCATCTTCAGCATCAGTATGGATAGAGAATAACAAATCCAAAGGTTGACCCAACAATGCTGCAGCTTCTTCCACAGTTTCATCACAATTCTCAGCATAAATACCCACATGGTCACCAGTTTCATATCTGGGAGGAAGAAAGTGTGATCTATTTCATCAACTTATTTCAACTTTCAGCGACAATCGGGATAACTAAAACTATTATAATCTAGTACAAATTTTTCATTGAGAACAAGAAGAAGCTCACTTTATACCACTGCCAGATATGTCAAACTCAAGATGAATGCAAGATCTGTCAGATGCAGGCTTGTGAAGTTCTTTCTGGACAGCAACATTGACTCTACATGCAGAAAAAATATAGGTATTACAGAAAGTAAAGGGGAAAAAAAACCTAAATCATAAAGTACCTGCAGGGATGGTGGATATCATATGAATTATTCCCATTAGCACCATCCAGGTACTTATCCTTCGATGATATACTAGCAGGATCATGAACCACCACCCGATATTGATGTATAACAGCTGTGTATGGAGTAGACACAGTGTTTACTTCATCCTTTTTGTGAAGCAGGTGATCTAACTCTGGCCATAGCTTTTCTCGCCTGTAAATTGCTCAAGACATAATTAATTAACACTAAAAGTGTAGCTAGTTACCAAGCAGTTTACTCACCTGTATGTTGCTCAATACATAAATATTTAACACTAGAAATGTCGCTAGTTACCAAGCAGTGACGTCATCCTCAATACACTGATCATCATCACCAAGACCTGTTGTAACGAGGCGCTTTGCACCTGTTATGTTAAAAGCATTCATTTGCATTATGCCACCAAGAATTTAGGGATCGAACTAAACTTCTCATACAAAAAACACACTTTAAACCGGGATACTAAATTTTGAACTTGTACAATGGTAAAGGAGATATGGAGATCAGGTACCTTGTTGCTTTAGTTGCTCATCTATCACCACTGCAATCTGTGAATGTATACAGTGAGATAATAGCAAAACGGAAGAGAGATAAAAGAGATGATATACCTTGTTAAAATGTTCATACTGTCTGTTACCCAGACCAAAGACACCATAAGAGAGATGTTGAAGCCAGGCACCCCGTTCATTTTCCTAAAGACATAAAAAATAGCACAATACCATATTAATAAATAAGAGTTGGTTTCTAGCAATTCAAATAAAATAGAAACTATTCGTAGATCCACCTACCTCAGTAAACCATTTGTAAAATCTTGCAGCATTATCAGTAGGCTCTCCATCTCCATACCTGTGGAGTCACAAGAGCATAATCTCAAATGCTTCCAGCTTTGAATGAGCCTAAAACACAGAAATAGTATCCAGGAATCAGAAGACTTACGTTGCAACCACGAAAAATGCCAGTGTTTCCTTTTTAAGCTTTTCTTCGTATTTGTTTTCATCAGCTGCATAGTCATTCTAACGAAAATCTCAAAAAAGATTAGACTTTTCTATTAGTTGAGTAATTATTGACAACTTCCTACTAATACATACCAGGTCAACAACCCTCACAACAGCCTTTTCATATCTTGCCTTAATTTCTTCTGCTAAAGCCTGCCATTAAAACAACTTTGCTCAGGTCGTAGAAAGTAATATGCACAAATGAAACTAAGAGCATGCACATAGCAACTTTTGTCATTCAGCAAAGAATCGTGTGTATAGCTTGGTTTTATAGGATTAGCAACAGTTGATCAGTGCTTGACTTGGATTATCAATAAGCAAACTAATGATGTTTTTGTAGCCCTACTTTTGCTCTCCACACTGTCCATTATCTTCTACAACAAAATTTCATGTTACAAATACAATCCATTATACACAAACTTTAGGGCAGAGGCTAATGTCTTTTAAGAACTCTTTTATGCTTTATTTTATGTCAAGGATCTAAAAGATTCACCCATTACATCAAGATTCATCAAACTTTAGGGCAATCTAATCATCATCAAGATTCTCCCATTACATGTCTTGTAGTCGAGCCTTCCACGTATGTACTTTCAGGATTTGTGTCCCACTCCTTCTGTGGTCCCTCTTTGTAGCTTTACAAAGCGTGATTGTAGACGAATATTTGAATGAACAAAGACCAACTTATCGTTCCTTTTCGTGTTCAAACGATTTTTGTTTACGTTATCATAAGAGAATAAGTACTCCAATTTCTCTCCACCGAAGAACTACTTATGGGTGATGAAAGAACTTAATTAGCTACCTTGGCTAGTTCTGGAGTTTCTAAGCTGTAACTTGACAGCTATTCAATTGGATCCATACGGCATCCATTTGAGCGAGGAAGAGAAAAAAAATCCTTTTTTATGCAAAATGTTGCCAATTGCTCTCGCAGCAAAAATTTTTCTTGTTGATTTTCTGCAATTTTTTCGGAAGCTTTCATTAGTACCAATTTTTTTGTCAAGCTTTAGCCTTTCTAGCGATTCCGCCCGGCGCTAAGTTACTAAGATAGGAGGTATCATAAATTATTGGTGTTGACGCAGTTCCTAAACAATGCAAAGGAATTGTCATTTTTTCCCACCTGGCTAAAACTATCTTCTCCACCTGAGAAAACTTATGTATCATACACATTTTGTATCAACATATTATTATTTTCTCATGCATATTATAGATTCTTTCATATATATTATATACGTCGCTGATTTTGCACTTCAAATCATAGTACCCACTATATACGATTATTAGGTCACCGTGGTTATAGGTAAGCAAAATCCATTGATATTAGTTAGCTAAATCACGTTGTTTCATAGCATAAAAATGAGCAATCCACTTCACAATCCCAAGCGTTCCAGAACGCAAAGGGGTGATAAATTCCAAGCGTTTTCAAGACCAATGATAAGAATCCGTAAAATATATGACTAATTTTATGCCCAATCAACTCAATGATGCACAAATGTGACAGCCGTTTTATCACCTCGTCTCAACCACTGGACTTTCCATACGTTTCAATCTTGTATTTACGCATATTCTAAGGCAAAAGATCTAGACATGTGGAGAAACGTTAGAGAATATGTGTAGCTAAAGCTTTCCCAGACGCTAAGAAGATACTTTAGCTAGGTGGCAATTAAAGACTATTTCTTCAAATGGTCTCGGATTCGCATTATCACCGATATTCTATGATAACTTATATCTTAGTAAATTATCAAGTAGAATTTCTAGAAATGCTCCAAGCCTTGACAAATCAGTGGTACTTAGTGTAATAAAACTATAAAACAGAAGATCAACCAGAAAATTTCCAGAAGAGCGTTCCCAACATTTCACATAATAGAAGATCTTTATACTCTTCCTGCAACTCAAATGGATGACGTGACAATGAACCCAACTGACTCATGATCGAGTTAGGATTCAGATACTCCAAAACTAGCCAAGGTAGCTAAAAAAAATTCTTTGAGAGCCCACAAGTAGTTCTTCGACAGAGAGAAATTAGAGTATTTATTCTTTTATCCATAGCGAAAAAAAGAAATCGTTTGAACACAAAAAGGACCGATAAGTTGGTCTTTGTTTGGTTTTAAGAAATTTATAAAGAGGGACCAGACAAAAAGTGGGACATAAATTCCAAAAGTAAATACTTGGAAGGCTCAACTTAAGACATGCCCAAGGAGAATCCAGATAAAGATTAGATTACTTCAGTATTAATTTTTTATTTGAGTATGTATATTCTTCAGATAAAGAAAAAAGAAGTAAACATGCCCAATTTTGGGAAGAAACATTTTACTTCAAAATCAACCAAATCACCTCTGTACTTGAGTATAAAACGGAAAGAAGAGAAATGGAGAGGATAAAAAAGAGAGAAAGAAGAGGAGAGGAAAAAAAATTGATTTTCTACTTCTCTCCAAATCATCCCAATTTGGGAAGAAGATTAGGAGGGGAATTTGGCATAATTTACTTCCATCTCATCTTCTTTTCTCTCCAAAAAAATCTCGGGAACATGAATATTTTTCAGTGTCCTTTCCACTTCTCTTGTTTTCTTTCCAAACAAAAACTCGACAACAGTAAGTGATACTCGAGAACAGAACTTTTTGTGTCTCTTCATTTTCTTTACTTTCCTTCCTTAAGTGATACGGGAGAACACAAAGGTTTAGTAAACCGTTGAAAAGCTCATTTATTTATGCCTGTGCCTTTCTCCGAAAGGTTTAAATCGACAGAGAAACCCAACTACGTACACCCATGGGTGTCGAGAGTCGAGACCATTCTCCAAGATATTAAGTTGATTTAATGGAACGAAGAGGACATTTTGATCATTTTACGCTAGTTTGTTTTGGCTTAGCTTCTTACATAACGAACAAGAACAAAAGTAGTCGTATTGCATTGCCTATTTATTACGCTAAACTAACAAACACAAAAAATGACATAAATTAAACTATATAAAATATATAAGTACCTTTGCAAAAGCTTCAGCAGTACCAGTCTGAGTACCGAAAAACACCGTAAACTTAACCTTACCAGATCCAACATCTTCTTCTTCTACTTTATGTACAACTGAGTCAGCTTTAGGTACAACTACAGCTTTGTTAGTTGCTTTATTATTATTATATATGAATATGCCTATAATTAAAGCAACTGAAGTTGTGATTATCATAATTATTCCCTCTGAAGAGGCGATTGATGACGTCATGATGTTTAAATTCATTTATTATTCAAGGGGCGGGAAGATACGCTGTTGGTGGTGGTGAAAGAGGCGGTGAAGCTGGTGGTTTTGGGGTTTATATCGTTGTAAAACTTTTTTTTTTACTGTGCGTCCCTTTGGCTTTTGTTTAAGGGCACAAATAAAAAGTTACTACCAAATCAAAAAGTATGAAGTTTTTTTTGGCATGAAATTTTCAAATTGTCCCGACTTAACCAACGAATTATTTTTCGTCCTCTTTAGATCACGTACTTTCAAATATTGTTCCGATATCACTCATATTCCAATTTGATACCGACATCGTAGCAGTTTTCTTTCACCGTGGCATTTTTATTTAATTTTCTTATTATATAATTAAAGTCAACTTAAACCACTCACACACAAACACTCAAACATAAAAATCACTCTCTCTACATAGATCTAACTATCTCTTTTTATCACTTTCACTTTGCCAAACACATCACACACCACACTTGCTTTTGCCCAAAAACACATCACACCACACTTGAAAAAAAAGGCAACAAATATTTTGAAGTAATTGGGTTCTTATTTGACGTGAATGGGTCAATTAAAATTATATATCAAAACACAAAACTCGCGAACCACGCACTTGAAAAAAGGAAAAACCAAACTAGATGTGAGATCTAAAAAATGGCGTCGGCGGTGGAATCTTGATACAACGGAGAAGCCTCGGGTTGTGTGTTTTGTTAGTTGTGGTGCGAACTAGTGATCCTTATGAGGTTTCGTAGATTGATTGCTTAGAAAGTTCACAACTTGTTTATTGACAGGTGTTTAGAAATTTTGATTCGCAAATCACTTGGTCAATCTTTTTTACTTAGAACTTATCTTTGAAACTTGTTGGATGTACTAGGATGGATGAGGGGAGGCAGCCACTGTCAAAAAAGTTACCAGTTTTTTCAAGCAACATATATTGACCCGTCTCGTGATTCTTTTTATGGTGGTGAAAATTTTTTGGATCTTGAGATAAGGAAGAAGAAATAGTCTAAAGAGAAACGGTGGTGGTGATGGGAGGAGAAAAGGTGGAGGGTGATGTGGAATTAAAAAATAAAAAAATTAATGATGTGGATAACGTCGGTCATATTTGTGACATTGACACATAAGAAACAAGTTCGTTGGTCATGTCGGGACATTTTTGAAAGTTTGTGGGTATTTTTTTACTTTTACCCTTTTTTCAATTGCTACGAAACAATAACTATACATGTCTTTTATCTTTTATTTTTGGGTTTTAATATAGAACAATGAACTTTTTCAAATGTATCAATTCAGTATGTGTATTCTTTAAAAGTTGTATAATAGCAACGAACTTTCTTAAGTGTTTCAATCTGCACATTTTGATAACGTGTCACATTATAAATGGTGACACGTGTCAGCCTTTCAGGTATGACACGTCATCAAAATGTACATAATGTAACATTTATGAAAGTTCGTTGCTATTGTACAACTTTTAAAGAATACACATACAAAATCGGTACATTTGAAAAGTTTGTTGCTATTCTGTAACTAAAACCCTTTATTTTTCATCTTTTATAAAATAAAACAAAATCTCAAAGGGAACATTCATATTTCAAGTAAAAGAAATTATTAAAAATATTTTTTTAATTATTATTTTTATTTTTAGGTATCTTTTCATTAAAAAGTTTAAACATTCCCTCATTTAGCCAAAACTTAAAAAGAAAAATCGTTTTTGTATACAATGAAAAAAAATCAAAAATACGCATGTTTTTAATATTTTGTGGAAAACTAGATGGGGAGTGTCACACCCCCAAAATATTGCAGCGGAAAGGTAACAAGGAGCGTGACTTCATAGCACAAGAAAACAAGAATATAAAGAACAACATCTATATGAGTCGTTTAAAATAAACGTTTGATTTCATTTAAAACGTTTACAATATGAAGTGAACAATATGTGCGAAAACTTTTAACAATAGTGTGAAAGTATCCTAACCGCGACCTAAGTTAATAATAAGACGCTTTAGGTTTACAATATGAAGTGAACAATATACATATGAGTTTTATAAACTTTTTATCACTCTTATGTACTTATAGTGAAGTGTTATAAAGCTTTCACATGTGAAAACACTTAAAAAAACATCCACTTACTTATACCAAAAACAGAAAGTTTAACATTCAGTCCAGATTTGTAACCCGACTTCCCGAGGCCGTAACTCACTCATTTCTCAATGAAGTTGTGATTAGGATGTCTGAAGAGTCGATTTATGACGTCATGGTCTTGATGATGTTTAAATCCATTTGTAATTCTAGGGTTTAATTTGGTGGGTAACTGTACGCTGGTGGTGAAAGAGGCGGTGATGGTGACGGGTGGTGGTCTGTCAAACTCTTTCTGTTGATTGTGGGTCACTGGGAAAGTTACTGAACTCCAAAGCATGCAATAAACAGTTGTATCGTAAATATAAATTGTATTAACTGTTTGTACATTGGAGTGTCTCTATCAAAAATTTTGAGTGTGTCAATCACTTCCCTTTCAAGAAGGGTATCAACCTGCAAGGGATGTTTGGTAGGAGTGAATGGAATCGAGAGAAACGAAATGAGGATGCATTCTCTTGTTTGTGTGCATCGAGAATGAAAATGATAAATGAATTTTTGATTCTCATTTCACGATTTTCATTCTTTGAAAAAAAGGAGAAAGCTAAGAATCGAGGAACAAAAACTAAGCCATTCTCCACTTGATTCTTGGTTAAAATGAATGAGTGATGTGTGTCGTAGTAGGTGGTGTTTATCAAGTTTTAAATTTATATTTACCCGACAAACCTAAAGACAACACTCTAACGGGCAGTGTACCCGGTCAAGATGTAGCTTCGCGATAAACAGGGTGTCGAACACTAAGAGCGAACGTTAACCTAATATTCTTTTAGTATTTTTAATCTATCTAGATTAGTCTAATTACTGGTTAAACCTATGTTGTACATATTTACTAGTGGTAGAGGGGGGTTTTCAGCCTAAGAGACTGGTACAAGTTTAGTGGTGACAAATATTAATTCTAAACACAATAAACACGAAATCAAATAATCACAAGATAAAGGAGCGGTACAAGCCAAATAATAGAAAACTGTATTAACCATGTTAAATCCGATTAAATGTTGATTTGTTTGTTTAGTGCAATGGCTACTTATTTCGAGGCGGCATATCATTCTTAAGACTTAGGCGGTACTTCTTCCTAAGACCTAGATACGAACAATCCTGTCACGATTAACGCATCCGCATAAAGCATCCATTAGTCTAATTATAATCTATCATAGGGAATTAAAGCAGTGGTGATCCTGTTAATACCCTAGCCCATCGGGACTTTACCCACTTATTGCTTGACGGTGTTTTATATACCGGTAGTCCACCACCCAAATCAATACCAATTAATTAAGAACAATACTGGTTGAAACAATATCGGGTCACCTGCCGGTCCAACTAAGCTCATAATCAAAGGGTAAGGACAGGGTGTCATTTGTGATCCTATTGGTCCGGGTATACAAAACACAACATGGAGAGCTATCCCAGTATCTAGATTACGTGTTAAGTCTCACTAGACCCAGTTGAATGATAGGTCGCATGTACAAGCACATAAACAAGTATAAGGCGATAAACATAATTAAACAACAACGATAAATTAAGCAAGCCAGATTAAAACAAACCAAACATTATAATCTTCATTAACATGGCTAATACCCGAGGGTATTAGCCCACAATCATTGTAATTATACAAACGTGATCAAACAATTAGAATCGAATGATTAAGAAATTAAAAATTACACGATGTCTTCTATAGAGTTATGGTTGGTGCTTAACCTTGGCTGCTCCTTATTTCTTAGAAAACTCGACTTCAGAGTGTCGTATTTATAATGTCTGAAAATTGCCTGGATACGCTGTGTGGAGTAAGGTGCATACGGCGTATTGGGTTAATTTCCTTGGAGTACGCGATAAGTTCAAATCAATCAAGATTAATTGCCATCAATCACATTAACTGCAGATCTTTGACTGACGACCAGCTGGATATATGGCGTATAGGTGAAGAGTGATACGCCGAATCGGGAATTGAACGTACGCGTATACTTGTGATGAGCTGGCGCTGATACGCCATATCTTCTTTGCTGGATACGGCATATGGTAATAGATAAGAGTTTTCTTCAAATGTCTTCGTTTTAGCTCCAGAATTGCGCCTTTTAGCTTCGTCTTCACAAATTACTCCATAATTACTGCAATCATAAACTTTAAGCAATTAAGTACCAATATCTTGCAATAATTATATAAAAGTGGGTAAAATGTATGGGATAAATGATGGTAAAATGTGACGTTATTTGATGATATCAAATATCCCCCCACTTGAATCCTACTTGTCCTCAAGTAGACTTTAGAAAAGTTTTGAAAATGTATCCCAACCGAGGTTAAGGATTTTTTTCGTTAAGTTTTAAAAAGTTTTGAAAATCTAACCACCTGTACAAAACCAAGCACCTCACGAAATATGGAAATGAAAACACTCAGATCACTCAACTAATCTAAGGTGTAACATTTAAGTGGTGCGCTCATTTTCTCGGTCGTGATTAGCTTCATATCATAAGCTTGGCAAGGATACACATCTCCACCACTATAGCTAAGGACTAACAAGTCAAAAGGTAAATTGGGATTTTATAAATAGGCTTAGGGCTAATCATTCTTTAATCTTTCACCAAAGGTTAGGACGAAGAATGATATAGGGTATGGAGCTTTTGACTTTCACCGAAGGTCGTCATCCAACAAAGCAACTGAGTCACGCATAGATGGCCGTAACGACGGAATAGACATGCATGGCTTATACACATCCTCATTCGAGTAGATCCTAAGGTTAGTGTTATCCCACTAGTTTAATCCATTACACAACAATAATTTATACCAAGATGCTAGAAAATGAGAAGAAATCTTAAAGAGAGAAACTAGATTAGAGAGAGAATAGGAAAGTTACAAGTGAAGTGAAATGTAACCAACACCCTCTCCATGTGTGGAGAGGGTTCTTTTATACCCTTAGCCATTTACTTGG
>BQNB010063935.1:0-35501 GCA_026074375.1 Tanacetum coccineum | reverse complement strand
AATGCAATGTATAGCAACTTCTCTTCTTTCATGCATTAAGATCATGACACCGAACGTTAACAATACATATGGCAATTCATATGTTAGCATGCCCCAAAACAATGTATTATTGTCATATACCTACTACTTTCTAAATACAAAATGTACGTTACAGGGTGCTCACCTTCGGATTCATACCTCGGACAGGGTTGTCAAACCCAATAGATCTATTTAATGCATTAGCGTTCACCTCGCAAGGCAATTAACGGTTCATGAAATAAGGGACTTCGACAATAGCAACTTATGCAGAAACAATCTCGTAATCGGGTCTAACATACCATAAAATCATATGTGTTCGACTTTATAAAACAAACATGCATCTCCTTCGCGGGTTTTAAAAACATTTAAAACAGTTCAAAAGCGAGGCTATGAACTCACCTTAAGCAAAAGATCTAAATCAATCAAGTCAATCAAGCGCAAGCAACTTCACGTCTTAACCGCGGCCTATATAATACATATATAGCGGTACGTGACTAAAAGTATATTAAATCATATATTGCATACTTGCATATATATATCATTATTACGTATATACAATCATATACTACAATCTCCAAGTGCGACGCAAAACAATTCACTTTGACGCATTTAACAATATGACAACATCTTTATCAATTAACTAACATTACTAACCCTTTGCTCATTATAGACTTTATTCAAAAGATTACGCAAGTTTGACTTTCAAAAGTCAAACTTCGTAGTTGACTTTTTACCCCAAAATTACCCAAACTTGACTTGGTCGTAAAACATTCGTTATTAAGAGTTACGTGACGATCCACCTAGCAAAACGGAGCTTAGAGCGAACACTATCACTTAACATTATCAAAAATATCTTTCAAAAATTTCTCGACTTGCTACGGTCAAGTCAAACTTTTTGGTCAAACATGGTCAACCCAAAACCCATGAAAACGACAATTTCGACATAATCCGACTATCAAAATACGCTTAACTAGTCTATATAATTATACCAAAACCATTAGACCTTAGTAAATAATAAAACATGTTTTCAATATTTTTCGCACTTGAATCATCTAACAATAATCATATACATGCAATAACATCTAATTAATTAACACAAAAACATAACTAGAATACTCACAAAGCAATAACAAAAATCGATTTTGTGTCCCCCTTGGTTGGACCGTACGGACGAACACCCAAAACCAAACAACCAACCCTTTTTCAATTAACCAACACCAAAATAACAATAATCTAACTAATCTAAACACCCCTTTATACACGAAAATGGCAAGAACACACCAAAAATCTAACTTCTCCAAATCTTATTGCATGTGGGTTTTTATTAGTGGGATTTGTTGCTCTTGAAACAAGGATTAAGATGGTATAATTGGATTTAATTGCATGTCGGAAAATAAGCCGAAAATGGTGTTGTTGTGGTGGTGTCCGGTCGAAGAGAAGCAAGAGAAGGGAGGAGAGATTTTTATTTTTGTAAAAGTTTATTATGTGTGTGTGTGCTTTATATAGAAAACATCTTTGGCATTTTGGCAATACTAGTCCCTCCATTCTCAATCTCTTTTAAAACTAATACAAAGCTTTATTTCTTTTATTTAAAATCGATCAAAGACTCGGGTCACACCACGTTTATAAATATTTTAAATCCGTCCCACTAATTTTACTTTAAAACGTTAAGTAAATCGTTAAACCTCGTAAAACACGACATTTAAACACGGTTTTCACAAAAACTCGAGAAAACGTCGTAAAATACAAAAATAAGATATTTACGCTCTCGGAGCAACAAAATGAATTTTTCTAACTTTCTTAGACGCTAAAAACAAATAGAAACTAAATCACGGATTGAAATTATCCTATAAAAGGTAATTCTCATCAAACCCTATATAGTATAAACGACTATAATTGTTTACGCAGCAAAAATAATTATCTTAGCTTGGGATAAACGTTGACCTGAAACTCGAGTTGTTACATCTTCACACGCAACAACATGTCCAATCACATCTGTTTTGGAATATAAAAGTAATGTTATATCAGCATATCATAAAAATGAATCAGAATATATCGCAAACATGTGTATATAACTTTATAAGAGTACATACCAAATTGACCATATTTGTAACACCCCCAAAATGGGTCGCAGCGGAAATATGTCCGGGAGTGTTACTTCATAATACAATAGCACAAGATACAAGAGAACGACCTCTAAATGAGTCGTTTGAAAAGTAATCTCGCTGATTTAATTAAAATTAAACTTGTTATAACATTTGTCCCAAAGTTGCATCAATATGAAAGTCTTAAATAATACAACGAGATTTGATAGTTTGAATGTAAGAAGAAATCTATGAATGTAATCTTATAAAATTTGGACTCCAATGCACATCAAGTAAGTCAAGCATCTTATTCACCTGAGAAAAATATGCTTAAAAGTGTCAACATAAAGTTGGTGAGTTCATAGATTTATGTAAATGTAGGACCAAAAGAGTGTATTGTCTACTGCTTTATCCACAGTATCATGATAAGTTTTTAGTAACTACTGCTTTACCATAGTATTACAAAATGAGTGTTTAGTGACGTTCAATAAAAGTAGTGTGGATCACAAGATTTCAAGTGTGTGACAATGTAACACATACAATATCACAAAATGTAATGATGACTGCGCTAAGCAAATGAAACTGACGCTACGACATGAATGTATGCAATTTAATGCCAATGAATACCCCGGGTAGATGTTAACCCGTAACATCTAAATCCGATATGGTATGCGTCCGTTAGTTCGTTCGCCAAAACTAGTGAGAGCTACTCACCCGAACGGGGATGTCAATCCTAAATAGATCTATTTATAACACACGCACTTACATCAATAATTAACAGTTCATGATAGTGGGCTTGGTGGGTTATTGCTAATTAGGCACGCTACGTAATTATTGTAAAAATAACTTGTGTCCTTTTGTAAAATAAGAAAGTATGTAAATGAGTTGGTATCAATCATGTAAACGAATTTGTAAACGAGTTTGTAAACAAGTTTGTAAGTAAGCTATGAAAACAAGTATGTAAACGAGTTTGTAAGTAAGCTATGGAAACAAGTATGTAAACGAGTTTGTAGATGCGCATGTATTTTCCCCTAAAATATTTAAAAGAAATAAAATAGAGGCCATGAAACTCACCTCAAGTAAAAGTATCGAATGTAGTAACAATCAACAAAGAATGACGTCACAAATAGCCGGGATGCAACCTAATTTAATATAGGTCGTATAAGAAATGTATACTTGAAAATAAATACAACAATGTATTTTATAAAGTTATATCACCACCTAATAGTTTTTGTTTAGTTTATAAGTGTTGAAACAATGTTTAAATTACGTTTGTTCTTTAATGTCCAGGTATATGTCTTCGAAACATTTTCTAATAGCTAAAAAATTAATTATAGTCATTTCGCTTGATTTAGCATTTTTATCATCTATATAGCGATACTATATATATAGTTCGAGTGTTTTATAAAATGATATTTATCGAGTTAAAAACATGTATAAATATTATGTAAGCAATACCTCATTATTTCTTAATGTTTTTAGAGTCCAAAGGAACCGAAAATGTCCGAAAATATAATTTTACTATTCATGTCAGGAAAAATAGTGCTGAAATTTTATATACAAAGTTACCTAGTTTCTATGAAGATTATCTTAATTTTAATACACTTTTAGGCTTAGAAAATCGCGCCTTTATAGTAAAACATCATCCCGGACAACTTTAGAGCTTTATACTTAAGCCGATTCAGACCTGAAAGCCCTCAAATCTCAGTTTTAAATTCTGATCAGTAGGTTATTTTCGTAAAAGCTGTCAAAATAGTTTGTGTCGGTAAACTTCAAAAATTCATATCTTCTTCGTTTTACATCCGTTTTTCGAGTTCTTTATATGTACCGAATCGTCTTATGACGTACTATCATATTATTAAGGTTTTATGTTGTCTCAAAAATCATGCCGAAACAATAAATTCCAACTGTCCAAAATAAGTATATAAATACTTTTGATTTATGATTTTTACCACACATTTTATACTACAAATCCACTAGTTTTTACCACAACATCTTTGTGTAAATAAAGTCCACTAAATTTAGTCCATCTATTTTACTTCTATTATGTTCATAAATATGTCAAGAACAATTATTAATTTATAAATAATTACTTCAACAATTAGTTAAATAAATTAATTAACACATGTAATATATCAAATTAAGTATTTTTTCATAATTTAACATATCTGTAAACCCTTTTTTACTATGTATATGTATTTACTTGATTATGCATAAATCTCGATTTCTTTGTAAACTTGTTAAAAATATAACTAAGTGGTGATTTCATTTGATAATTAAGTTGTATATATGTAAGTAGTAAAAATGAAAGTATGAGAAATATGAATGGACCTTGAGTGTATGAAGATGATGAGATGAACACAATACTAATCCTATGCAAACCATTATGTTTGTTATCTAACCTAAACCCTTGTAAATACTTGTAAATCTTGCTTGAAAAATCAAAACACCAAATGTATGTTGTTGTTTTTAGGCCGACACCAAGGAGAGAAAACAAGAGAGTTTTGTGTGAGTTTTTGCTTTGTGAAATGAAGTATAAGTTCTAGTTGTATATATAAGGAGAAAATATCTTATGACATGATCATGAAATCAAGGAAGAAAAGAGTGGTGTAGGCATGGGATTTGTAAGAAAAGTATGGAAGGGTTAGCTTGTGTGAGTGGCTTGTAAGAATGTGTAAGAAAGTTAGTATGAGTTGATAAACCTAACACATGGTAATTCTAGAAGAAAATTTGATATTTATTTTGTGTTTCTTATAAGCTCAACTGACCATGGTTGTATTTGTGGATAAAATTTTATAATTTTTGGGTATTGGGTATAATTGTGGGTATTTGGTTAAGTGTAGAAAGGTAGAATGGTTTACATGCATGCTTACATGCATGCAAAAAGGTTCCAAAGTGCGAAACGTAAACGTTTTACGTAACGTATAAAAATAAAATATGAAAAGTTATAAATTATTTTTGTAAAAATAATATGACACTTGTTTGACGTAAACTATTATTTGTTTGATGTCGATTTACGTTGATTGTTGATTTTTGGTTTACGCGATTTAACTAAACGGTTGAAATTAAAAGTAAACGCGTAAAAGCCTAAAATAAATAATTGGAAATTTATTGACGTAAAATGACTTGAAAATGTGGGTTGTTACAGTCTCCCCATGTTAAAAGAATTTTGTCCCAAAATTCAGTTTGTGTTGCCTTCTGGAGTGGTATTGGTGAAGAGGTGCGGGTACTTGTTGCGGGATACTTATCTTAATCCTACAAAAATGTGGTGACAAATTTTGTTTTCTTAATATAGAGAGTCTCATTGGGACAGGTTTCAACTCCTTGATTCTACTCTGAAGATTTCTGTTTTCAACGTTCTCTTTCCTAATTGCTTCAGCTTAAACGTTCAAGATTTTTGTCGATCCAAATTTATTGTTGTCACTAAAATTTGAATCCTAGTGGTCTTATCCGTTTCCTTTTGGCTTAAAGCGTCATCTATAACATTCTCCTTTCCAGGGTGATAACGAATTTATACCTATGATGGCGTAGCATTTACTAAGTTCTACAGTATTACGTCGAGGTTGAATGGGTGATTTAGTGAATTCCTTAATGGCGGCTGAACTCGTTGGCGGATTATCCTAGGGCTACTAGTGATGCGTCTTGAATTTTTAACATAGGATTTGGCGTAAGGTGATGTCAACTCTATGTAGCAAGGTGGAGTAAAGGTCTACTTTGTTACTATGATTACTAGTTCAGTTTCCCGTGACAAACATGTTTTATGGATACGCACACAAAACTTTGCTTTTCGGGGATATAAGTAGAGAATTGATTTTGACAAAAGTTTTAAGGTGACTACTTCTCAGCATGGCATGGTCCTTCCTGAATTATACATAGGTGATCAGGCTATGTATAATTGAGGCCTAACGATGCAATGCTCATTTTCGTCAAAATATCATTATGTATAAAGTAGTATCAAAATAGTTGTTGTAGCGTGATAAGACAATTCATAAGATGGAAACAAGGTAGTTTATAGGATGACAATAAAATGGTATGCGAGAGAATTGTAAGATGGTTTACAAGACAATAGCTAAATAGCTCACGGGGTGATAGTAAAATAATTTATGTGATAAAAAAATGGTTTCATAAAGTAAAAAAAAGATGATTCATAAGGTGATAGTAACGTGGTTTTTGAGATGATTGTAAAATAGTATATAAGATTTCAAGAAGGTAAATTATAAGGTATTCGTGAAATGGTTATTAGTTTATAAAATGTTAGTTTATTAAACGATGGTAAAATAGTTTGTCAACGATATTAAAATGGTTTATTATGTGATAGTAAGATGTTTTATAAGGTGACGAAAAATGCTTATAAGGTTATAATGTTTTAGGAAGTGACTTGCATGAATAAATAGGGAATTAAAATAAAATTGACAAAAATTTTCATCACACCTTGATTTGATAGATAATTGGTTTCATTGTTTTCTCACCAAAAGGCTACATAGTTTCTTAATACTACAAATCTCCAATACTAGTCGATACATAGGTTATGAAGTAACATATCTATGGGAGATATCCAAACTGACTGGTCATGAAATCCTTGATTTTCTTGAAGTCCTCTCAGTCCTGACGGTGAGACTCCTAAACCGAAGTCAACTAACGCTCAATCTCGATACGAGTCTGTCTCTCATCCCTCATACGGTTGCGAAGAACCGTCTCGACTGCCCCCATCGTCCTAACCGTAGCACGCAAAGTAGCCCTCTATGCCTCAGCAACATCTAACCTATCTCTCAGAGCCCTCAACTTCTCCTGTATAGGCACCTCTAGCAAATGCTCCTGTATACCCTGTATCGCCTTTCCGTGTTGGTCTATGTAACACCCCCAAAATACGATACGCAGCGGAATACAACAATTGGGGTACTACTTCATAATACATGCACACGAGTCCCAGTAAACGTTCAAAGATACGTGTATAAAACACAATTTCATTTATTAAAAAGATCAGAGTTACATAGGTCCCAATACCAACGTAGAAATTCATTTCTAAAAGTCATAACACGACTTAGTTTCCAAAACATTAATTTAGTTTATGACACTACTTCACCGAGACACCGTCCTTGATATTCGCGTTCCGTCCCATCCGATCCATCAACAGCAACTAACCTGAGATACATACTTAAAAACGTCAACAAAACGTTGAGTGAATTCATAAAGTTCACACATAACAGTTAGAATGCATATTTGGTCCAATGAAACATTGCTCATAAGATAAGTTATATATAAATAATGAATTCCAACTAATGAGCCCGTGCATCGACATTTAACACATTTATTATCATAGATAAATAAGTGACCGGGTAGTATGCCACTACCCCTAATACTAACCACAAAATGTCCGTTACAGGGTGCTCACCTTTGGATTCATACCCCAGACACGGTGGTCAAACCCAATAAATCTATTTAATGCATTAGCGTTCACCATTAACAAGGCAATTAACGGCCACACAGTAAAAGGCATATACCCAATAGCGAATGGAATCATATTTAGTATCAAAACATATTGCGTTCTCATTTTCAAAACAAGCAAGTATCCCCCTCGCGGGTTTAAAAACATTTAAAACACTTAAAAGCGAGGCTATGAACTCACCTTGATCGAAGCCGAAGATCAAATAATCAAAACAATCCACGGATAATCAACGAACACGATCACGGCCGATAATTATGTCGCTCGATTACTATACCGAAAAGTATGGTCAACGATGCGTACATCGTATCATCAAAATCATATATATATAGTATATATATTCATACATGTGATGAGAAATCCACTTGCGCCTTAGATCCTAAAACCCCACAATATTAGGTTACGATCATTCTTTTATTTATATCTTTTAAACACCATCTAGGATACTTTTGAATATGTAAAATGGATATTTACTTATGATTAATGTTTTATGAACTTATTTACATGTCACATGGATGCTAATATGATGTTAAAAGGGATGTATAAGTGTTTTAACATGTTGTTTAAGTATAAACATGTATATGTACAAATTAGGGTTTCTAATGTTAACTTATGAGTTACAAGTGAAAATGGTAGTTAAACATGTTATCTTAAACACACTTGAGTAAAGTATGATCTAATAGACTTTATATATGTAAAATATAAGATATAAATGTTGTGAAGTAGTTGCAATAAGGTGTTGAAGCTTAATGGTACAAAAATCAAGCTTAAAACATGTCTAAATCACAAAACCTCAAACTTTCTGTTTTGGTTCAACTTTGGAAGCAGCCATATTATATTTTATAAATATAATACATCTCATGAGGATTCCAAAATGATAAGAAACTCGAAAATCTGATTTATAACGAAGAAGATACGCTAGTTACGAGTTTACGACGCTAAATACTTTATAAAACAAATTTTTAAAAAGTTTTATTCATGGCAGAAATTATACATTTTAAAACATAATAATATGATAAATCTTTCAATTACGAGAACATGTTCGAAGAATCGCTAAAAACTGGAGCTATTAATGAATAAGATACGACAAAAAACGGGTTTTTACTGTTGATTAAAAGTATAAAAATGATTTTAGCTGTTATGAACAGTAAACCACTAATTCCTCACAGAATCTCAAAACCTAAAATGGGATTTTTGATCACTCGTCTTAATTACGTAAGCGTGGAGTAAGAAACGCGAGAACAGACTTAAAACGCAAAGTTAGGTCATTTTATAAATGCGTATTATAAACGTTTTTACTTTATAACTACGATTTCACTTAAACGGATAATATCTTTTTTTTTTTTTTATATTTATAGTATTTGTATCTTTATTATATATATAATATATTTTTATATTATATATATATATAGTTTATATATAAGTTATATATCTATATATTTTATATATATATTTGTTATTCAGTTATCAAAGTGCTATTACTAGGGAATTTTATAATGAGGGCTTCTTCGGATGGCTATTGACGAGTTGTCTGGATTCGATTTAAAGTGCTCCTAACTCCTGTAACGTCAATATCATGACTCTTAAATTATGATAGCCGAACGATAGTATGTGATAAACTATATAGATTTTATATGGTTGTTGTTAGACAAGTACTGAATACTGAATTTTTTTTTTTTTGACCTAGATTAACTAGGTTGCTTCGAGCGTTAGCGTGACGTGTTTTTACTTGGGATATTTTATTATCAGTTTACTCACTCAAGGTGAGTTCATAGCCCTATGTTTTACAATTATTAATTTACAAGTTTTTGGGGTGACAATCATATGCATGTTTTACAAATTGGACGCAAGTGTACATTTTATCATGATTACGTTTTTCCTAAGTAGCGATAACCCACTATGCTCATGAATCATGAACTGTCAATTACTGAAAAGTGAGCGCGATTGATTGTAGATAGATCTATTAGGGATTGACCTCCCCGTTCGGGTGACTAGCTATCACTGGAAACGAACGTATATCATGTCGAATTTTGGATGTTACGGGTTGAACATCATCACGGGCAATGTAGGCAATATTTATATATTGTATTCATTTATGTCGAGCTTCGGTGTCATGAGCTTAGGTAAACGTGATCATTTTGTGAGTTGGCATCTGTTGCTTATCAGGGGAAAGGTCTTGCGGTCCTACATATAATTTACATAAACCTATGAAATTCGCCCAACTTTTTGTTGACGTTTTAATGCAATGTTTATCAGGAGGTCATTAAGCACGAGGTGCGAAGGAGTTACATTGGTGGTTATATTTTTGAAGTTCATGCATTATAGATTTATGCATGACATTTTCTATATCTGTTATTGAGCTGAAAAAATCTTTGTAATTATAACAGTACAAGGAAAGCTTCGGGCTTTTGTAACACATACTTTATTAAATCCAATGTATCAGTTTTAAACGACTTTTTGGTCGTTCTTATATTATCTTGTGTTATTGATCTGAGAAGTAACACGCCCCGGACCCTTATTCCGCTGCGACCCTATTTGGGGGTGTTACAGATTGGTATCAAGAGCCAAGGTTATAGAGAACCAGGTCAAATGTTTTTGCTGGACTATAACCGTTTTCAAACATTGCATTCATACAAAGGGTTTTCACGGACATACATACACTAATTGTGATTAGGTTTCAGTTAGGTAGATGATGCATGATCGATATTCATGATTGATATACATGTTATGATATAAATGTATATTACTATAAGAGTCTTATATTAAATACTTATATAAGCTAAATTTTGATTTTAGATATTATCATGTCAGATTCTGAGCATTCTCAGGTTCTACACATCTGTTTCCTTTAGATGATGGCGATTCAGACATGGTTCACCAGAGAGTCGATGGACCATCCCTATTATGTCAGGGACCATATGCTTTACATAAAATGGCTGCTTATCAGGTACACACCAACGCTGACTACATACCATGGCCCTAAGGTTCCACCAAAGCCGCCTACATACTGGTCCCCGAGGTTTCTATCCATCGCTTGACTACATACCTGGCCTTGAGGTGCCACAGTCACCTCCCCCACTGGACTTTGTTCCTGAGCCAATGTACCTTGAGTACATACCACAGGAGGATGAGATACTCCCGGCCGAGGAGAGCCAATACTGCTGTGCCTCCCCATGCAGGATTCCCAGGATATGTTCCCGAGTCTGATCTAGAGGAGGACGATAAGGATCCCGAGGAGGATCCAGCTGACTACCCTGCTAATAGGGATGATGATGATGACGATGATGAGGACGAGGATGAGGAAGAGGAGGAGGAGCACCCAGCTCTGACCGACTCTGTCCCACCTGTACACCCTATGACTGCTAGGATATCTATCCGGGATGAGCCATCCATATCACTTCCTCCTAGGGAAGAGATCGAGAGACTTCTTGCCTTAACCACCCCACCACCATCACCACTTACTCCACTATCATCTCCATTACCACAGATTACCTTATCACCATTACCTATACCATCACACCACCCAATAGCTCCTAATCATATTGAGATTCCCGAGAGTTGTTTACCGCTTCGGAAGAGGGTGCGTTTTGCTTCTCCCACCCCTAGTCATGAGGTCGGGGAGAGTTCAGCAGCCGGTGCTGCTAGGCAGGATATACCTGCCATAGCGAGGGACGACCCTTATTCTATAGCGAGGGAGGACCTTTATGGATTTGTCGATATGGTTGATGTCCCTCCTAGATGTTCGATGTCTAGGGAGTTAGATTATGGCATTACGGATGCATGGGATGATCTGGTATGAGCCATCGATGAGATTGCATCTGACAACCTGAGGGGGTCAACTCAAAATATAGGGTTACCAAATCTTTTCTATCGTTGTTGTGCAGGAGACTTCCTTCATGTATGGTATTAGGAGATGCTCATGATGACCGGTTCAATGGAAGAGGCTGAGTCTATCCTGTTGTTAGAGGGATTAGGCCTATTCATAGTCGTTTAGCAGTGATGGTAGAGAGAGAGGCTAGGATGGCTCGTGAGACTTAGGGACTATCTATAGATGCTAGCGACTATGCACGTTCAGATGTCATGTCATTACATACTATGGTAGTAGCGCAGAGTGCATTGATTTCAGAGTTACAGTCAGCAGATCACAGGAGACAGGGGGTGATTAAAGAGTTGTGGGCATCAGACCACAAGAGGCAGGTCTAGTTGACTAAGGCATTATAGTTGTTGAAAGGACTACAGACTCAGATGACCGAGTTCAGGGCAAGCATGACCGTAAGGTTCGGCACAGCCTGATGCACCAGGGGAGGCTGGTAGCAGTTCTTAGATTTGGTTATGTTGTAGCTATGCTATGCAGCCTGTTAAGTATTATGGGTTATTCCCAGCTAGCAGACTGTATAGATCTTTTTGTTTTGTTTAGCTACCCAATATAGGTCTTTTGTTCAGGTATTATCTATCTTGTACAGCATACTAAGTGTTACGGGTATATTCCAGCTAGTATGGCTTTAGGTCATTTCTTTTTGTTCTTGTAAACCTAAGTGTGTAATATCTTGTTGTATGAACCGAAATGAATGTTTTCCCATGTTATCTATTGAACATGGCGGATTACGTTATCTATGAAATCGAATTTATATTAAATGAATGTCGATTTGGTTATACCATGGTTAATTTCAATAACAGTTGTACATTTCACTGTGTGATGTGATCTCGTTTTTATTTAATGTGTATATGTTATGTCATAGTGATAATTTTATGAAATCTAACGGGTATTGTGTTTTCTTGTGATTTAAAGAAAATGGCACCAAAGAGAAAGACCACGAGGTTAAACCCAGATGCAACACCAACACCAGTCACAGACACTCATCACTTACATTGTCACCCATTACCCAAATTCAGGCAATGATTAACGAAGGCGTTACTGCTGCACTGGCAGCACGTGATGCAACCAGAAATGGCGATGATAGCCATACTTCAGGAACGGGTGCCAGAAGGCCTGTGCAAGTTGCTCGTGAATGCACCTACCCAGACTTCCTAAAATGCCAACCCTTGAACTTCAAGGGCACTGAGGGAGTTGTTGGACTCACTCAGTGGTTTGAAAAGATGGAGTCTGTTTACAGCATAAGCAACTGTACAGTAGCATGCCAGGTCAAATTTGCTACGTGTACCCTGCAAGGAAATGCTCTTACATGGTGGAATTCCCATGTTAAGACCACTACTCCTGAAGCTGCCCATGCAATGCCATGGAAGACACTGAAAAAAGATGATGACAGAAAAATACTGCCCAAGGGGTGAAATTAAGAAGTTGGAGTTTGAAATGTGGAATTTGAAGGTGAAGGGTAACGATGTGGTAACCTATAGCCAACGTTTCCAAGAACTGGCACTAATGTGCGATCGGATGTTTCCTGAAGAAATAGACCAAGTTGAGAAATATGTCGGTGGCTTGCCCGACACGATCCATGGTAGTGTGATGGCAACTAAGCCAAAAACTATACAGGATGCCATTGAGTTCGCCACTGAACTCATGGACAAGAAGATCAACACTTGGGCTGAACGTCAGGCTGACAACAAAAGAAAGTCTGATGACACCACCAGGAACAACCAGAATCAGCAACCAAACAAGAGAAAAAACACTGGAAGAGCTTATGCCGCAAGAAATGGTGATAGGAGACCATACAAAGGGCATAGACCTCTGTGTTCCAAATGTAACTATCACCATGATGGTCATTGTGCTCCAAAATGCCACAAGTGCAACTGATTTGGTCATTTAGCTCGTGACTGCAGGAATCCCCCAAATGTCAACACTAGGCTAATCAGAGGGGCAACGTTTGTTTTGAATGTGGTGGTCAAGGGCATTTCAAGAAGGATTGCCTAAAAATGGAAGAACATAGACCTAATGCCTGTAGAACTAGGTAGTTTTGACGTGATAATTGGTATGGATTAGTTGGCAAAGTACCATGAAAACAGGCGTCACGGGTACGTTTCGCCTAAACAACCGATATGCTTCTTTTATTTGATACGGGTGCGGGATAATTTTTTTTTGAAGGGAGGGGATTTTTTTTTTTTAGTATCTACTGCATTTAGCTCTCGAATTGTTATCACTCCGACTGCATTAGATCATGATTATAATGTCGAACTAGCCGACGGAAAGCGAATAGTTGGGTTAAACACTATTATCGGGGTTGTACGTGTAAACCTCTTAAATCTTCCTTTTCATCATAGTCATAATGCCAGTTAGATCTTGGTAGTTTTGAACGTGTTTATTGGTAATGGATTGGTTGGCAAAGTACCATGCCGTTATTGTCTGTGCAGAAAAGATCGTTCGTATTCCTTTTGGAGACAAATTTTAATAGTTCGTGTGTCGGAAGCAGCAATAAACTCGTACCCGATTTAAACATCATCTCGTTGTACTAAGGCTCAAAGAGTATTTAAACGAAGGGTTGACACGTATTCTCTAGCAAATATCACCGCAACCAAAGTCGAGACATGTCAAAGGTGAAACACTTGAAGATGTGCCAGTTTGTTCAAGATTTTTCCTTGAAGTCTTTCCTCTGTAGGAATTGCCGGGGTTATTTCACCTTCCACTGACAAGTGGAGATTTTGAATCGGTTTGGTTTTGGTGCTACCAACCTGTAGGCAACGGGCACCTATATAGTTTAGCACCGTCCGAATGAAGGAACTAGCAGAGCATCTGCAAGAACTTACGGATTAAGGGCTTCATAGACCAAGGGTTCCTCACCCTGGGGGCTTTTTTCTGGGTTTTTATTTTTTTTCTGTTTGTTAAAGAATAAAGATGGGTCTTTTCGGATGTGCATCGATTACAGGAATTGAACAAACTGACAGTGTAAGAAACGCTACCCACTCCCAAGATCGGATGACCTATTGTCCAGCTGAAAGGGTCGACGTATTTATTTAAGATCGATTCGAGGTCAGGGTATCACAAGTTGAGGGGTTCGAGGGAAGAAGGACATTCCCAATGACTGCATTCAGAACTCGATACGGTCAATATGAATTCCAAGTCATGTCTTTTGGTTTGACTAATGCACCAGCCGTGTTCAATGGACCTTATGAACCGGGTGTGTAAACCGTATCTGGACAAGTTTGTAATTGTCTTCATCGATGACATTTTGTCTACTCCAAGTAAGAAGGAGCATGAAGAACACCTTAGGCAGATCTTGAAATTGGTTAAAAAGGAAGAATTGTACGCCAAGTTCTAAGTGTGGAATTCTAGATTTCCCGGGTACAATTCTCGGGCACGTGATTGACTGTCCAGTGTATTTCACCTTGACCCTGCAAGATTGGATCTATCAAAGATTTGGTCGTCTCCTAAAACACCAACGGAGGATCGCCTTTTCTTTGGGCTGCCGGCTATTATAGAAGATTCATCGAAGGGTTTTCAAAGATCGTCAAGTCAATGACCAAACTAACCCAGAAAGGTGTCAAGTTTGATTGGGGCGATAAACAAGAAGCAGCTTTTCAATTGTTGAAGCAGAAGCTGTGCAGTGCACCAATCCTGGCCTTACCTGAGGGAAGCGAAGATTTCATCGCATACTGCGATGCTTCAAAGAAGGGTTTGGGCGCTGTGTTGATGCAAAGAGGAAAAAAGTGATTTCCTTAGGCATCACGCCAGGTTTAAAAAAAAAACAAAAAAAATTCATGGAAAAAGAACTTATACGATCATGATTTAGAAACTTGGGGCAGTATCTTATTTGATCATTATTTTTTCAGTAGTGTTCGCTCTAAAAATTGGAGGCACTATCTGTCGGGAACCAAGTGACACGGTGTTCATGATCACAAAGTTTACAACCACATTCTTGATCAGAAGGAATTACATATGAGGCAATTGTCGCTGGTTAGAGTTCCTGAGTGATTACGTTTGCGAATTCGTTATACCCAGGGAAGGCGAATGTTGTTGCTGATGCTATTGAGCCGGATAGGAGTCGAGAACCACTAAGGGTTCGGGCCTTAGTGATGACTTTTGGCTTGATATTCCTAAATAAAATCTTGAAAGCTCAGACTGGAAGCACCGAAATCGTATCTCTTGAGAGTTGAGAAACATCAAGAAGGGAGGTTGTTGGGGGGTATATTGGTTGAGTATTCAAAAGATCCGCGAGGAAACTTAGAACGGAAAACTTGGACCACGTGCGGATGGCACTATGTGCTTAAATGGAAGGATGTTGGTACCAGGTTATGGCGACTTAAGGACTGTGATCCATGCACAGGAGTTCCCACAAGTCTAAATACTCTATTCATCCGGGTTCTGACAAAATGTACCAGGATATGAAGAGACTATACTGGTGGCCCAATATGAAAGCCAACATCGCCACCTATGTTAACAAATGTTTGACCTGTGCTAAGGTCTAGGCGCCGTACGACATCAGAGACCATCGGGAATGTTTAGTACAGCCGAGATACCTCAATGGTAGTGGGAAACATTACGATGGATTTTGTACGAAGATTCCTAAGTAGTACAAGGTCTAGGACATATTTGGGTGATCGTTGTCCGTCTTACAAAGTCTGCCATTTTTATTGCAAATGAGGGTAACGGCTCCTATGGATAAATGGCATGAGAATGTACCTATGGATTTGGTAGTACGATGAATGAATACTGTCTCAATTATCTGTGATCGTGACCCTCGGTTCGCATCAAATTTCTGGAGGGTAACTTTCTGAAGGCTTTGGGTTCAAGTTTGTTATGAAACTGCATATATCCGCAAACCGACGGACAAAGCGAGAGAAACATCCAAAACGTCTCGAGGATATGATACGTGCTTGGTAAATCGACTTTGGAAAATGGTTGGGTTAAACATTTGCCTTAGTGAGTTTTCAAACAATAACAGTTATCATGCATAGCATTAAGGCTGATGCACCGTTTGAAGGCACTTTATGGTCGAAAGTGTCGTATTTCACCCATGTGTTGGGCCGAGGTTGGACAAGTTCAACTCACTGGTCCAGAATTAGTGCAAGAAACAACGGAGTGGATCATCCAGATCAAACAAAGATTCAAACCGGCTCGCGATCGGCAAAAAGAGCTACGCATGGACTTTAAAGCATAAACTGATGAATTTCAAGTTGGAGATAAAAGTTATGCTGAAGGTTTCACCCTTTTGGAAAGGGGTCGTACGTTTTGGAAAACGGGGGAAGTTAAACCCCAGATATGTTGGACCTTTCAAAGTGTTGGAAAAGGTTGGAGCCGTTGCTTACAAGCTTGAGCTTCTAATGAGCTGAGCAGGGACCTAATACGTTTCATGTATCAACTTGAAGAAAGGTTATTCTGGACGCGATCCTTTTGTAGTTACGTACTGGAAGGACTCCAAGTGGATGACAAGCTTCATTTTGTTGTTGAAAGGCTGTAGAAATCATGGATCGCAAAGTCAAACAACTTGAGGCGATTAGCGTTTGTCCCAGTTGTCAAGGTTCGATGGACTCTAGTCGGGGTCCTGAGTGTTTTTTTTTTTAGGGGTCACTGAGTTTTACGTGGGAAACGTAAGATCAATTCAGTAAAGAAATATCCACACCTCTTCCACCAAGGGGACCGCTCCATCATCATTGGGCGTGTCATCAGCTGAGGAAAGGCTCATTTAACGGGGAAGGACTATTACCACCTCTTGTTTTAGGTTCATTGTAATGTTCATTATCGTATTTCTCAATTTATTTTTAGGGTTTTACGCGTTTGCTCTTAAATCGTAATCGTTAAGCTAAATCGCGTAAACTAAAAATGATCATTCAATGTAAACGGGCATTAAACGATTAAACGTTTACATCAAGCAAGTGTTAAATGATTATTATGAGGATAATTATTGATATAAAGTAATCATAAGCAAGAGACACCCCGATTTCCATTTTCTGATTTTCTGATTTTTCTTTTTTTTTATATATTTTTTTTCAATCAACAACATTTTTGACTTCCATTATTTTCATAACTTTAAGGATCATAGAATAAGAAACACTTCAATCCTGAAATGTCCAAAAAGGATAAATTCGTCGTCCCCGATTTTTCACTTTTTCCATGCTAAACTTAAAAACAAGATCATTGTCAATTACAAGTCATGACACTAACACTACTCATAAATACTAATTATGTACTTACTTTTCCTCCCGCAAATCCTACTTTTGTATCTCAATATTTTACTTAAGTCATATACCCGAAGGCTCTTTAAGACTTTTGTTTCGATACTTATTAATTCCAAAAATAAAGCGTAACGGTTAAAAATGCAATAATTAGCTCCTAGCCCTTTTCAAAAGATCAAATGTCATCAAGATAAAAGTCCACATCGAGGTAACTAAAATTTTGCTTTTATTAGGCTACTTAAGCAAGGCACCAATCATGTCATATACCCGAAGGCTCTTTAAGACATGAATGGACGAATCTTATTTGCACCATATACCCTTAGGCTCTTTAAGGCACAAATAAGGACAAAAAATTATGCACACATTATTAAACCAGTCTTAGAACGGCTTCAACATCGGCCACGCTCCGACAAGGATGTTAGCAACTATTCGACTCGGTAACTTCCTCGGACCTTTTTAGAAGGCTTGTACATCGGTTGTGAGCCGGCAGATGCAGCAGACTTTTATCAGTCTCGGATTAATATTGAATTTCTAACTATATCCATAATTACCATTAAGGCTCTTTAAGGAATAAGCAAAATATTTCTTTATATGATACATATAGTATGCCAAATTAAGTATTCCTGATGTGTACTCATCCTAATCACAAAGGAACTAAAGAAAACTTCTATTAGCTAATTATTAACCAAAAAAACCACACAACTCTATTTATTAAACAATTATATATAAAGGTGAAACAAGCTAATGGGAGAAAAAGCCACAATTAACACTTGTGAGCTTGAAAGAAAACCAACTATTCTACGTTTAATGTCATGACTTATAAATAACACTATCATTTCTTGTTCTTCGCAAAAGAAATTCGCAAATACTTAACCTATATAAAATCCAACTTGGCATATTTAAAATCTACTTGAGATTAGCACAAGTTTTCATTTACTAATGATTTCAAGTCTAGCATGTTTAAAGTCTACATGAGACTAGCACAAACTATCATCATTAATTGTTAAGGGAGAAAGCTAGAACTCAACACGTACGATCGGGTCAAAATTTACATCTCATTCTCACTGATAGGAAAGTCAAAAATTGTGGCAAAACACTTATTTTATTTTTGAAAATTTCTTATTTTTGCTAAAAATCATATATTTTTGGTGGAAAAACGAGGTAAATTGAAAACAACGGCTGCAGGCAAAATCAAATCGAGAGATAACCCCCCCATACTAGAACAAAACATTGTCCTCGATGTTTAAAAGGGTACCTACGAAAATCTAAAGTCGTTTATTAATTATGCTAAAGATAAACGTAAATCGATAAGATTAAGGATATCGGGATTCCCAAAATGAAGCTGAGGATGAGAAGATCGAGGGATAAAACCACGAGCATGAGAGTCTTCAATTCCTGTCGGGAGCCCCTGGATAAAACAAAACACAAACTCGAGAAAGAAAGAGCGAGCTCCTCTACAACATATTTATTAGAAAAAGGAAAGAAAGAAAAGGATAAGCTGGGTGGCACCCACGAAGCGCTTGTTTAAGGTCACTTAGCTTGACCCGATCCCCCATAATTGAACTTGTCAAGGGGGATAGAAATGGGGTCTGTTCGAACAACAAGAGAGGAGTGTTGTCCATAAAATCATATCGGCTCTTCAGAGAAAAATCAGAAGTGATTTTGGCCCGATGAGATAAGAAAGGAGAAGAGAAAATACCAGGTTTGAACAGTTTGTCCTCGTTTTCGGATGAAAACGGGAGCAAAAAAACGAAGGAATCGCTAACACAAGTCCCCGGCAGCGGCGCCAAAAACTTGATAGTGCAGTTTTATACACGTGTAAAATACAATATAAAATATAATAATATTCCAAAGAGCAATTAAGAAAATTACCAAGTTACCCTTGATAAAATTCACTCTCAAAAATATATATATAATATAATATATAATACGTATATTAAACCGGGTAAGAATGATCACCGGGCCGTTTTCCCAATGACTAGTGAAATTGAAACCATGTTTTAGTTCGGATTATGATTTGAATGAAGCAAATATATTTTTGATAAGCTATCACTACTAAATAAAAAGCAACAATTAAAATTGAACAATTAAAAACAATTAAGCACTTAAAAAGGAAAAACGGGAAACAAATAAAACGCGACAAATAAGCAAGTCAATCTAAAAATGCAAACTAATTTTCTAAACCTAGAATAAGACAAAAGAAAGTTTTTGGAAAAAGAAAAAATATTTTTTTGATTATTTTTGAATTTTCTATCAATTAAAAACTATTTAATTCTAATTAAATCCTAGAAAAATAGAAAATAAATTGAATTTATATTTTTCCTAGATAAAACAAAGAAAAGGAAAATTTTAGAAAAAAGAATTACTATTTTTGGCTTTTTAGATTTAAAGATATGATTTTTCTAAGATTTAAACTAATTAAAAACTTTAAAAATAATAAAACTATTAAAAATAAAATCCTAAAATTTTTATAAAAATTACACTAGATAAAGAAAAAGTGCAGAAAATTTAGAAAATTAAAAGCCCTAATTTTTACTTTTTTATTAAACTTTAATTAAACTTATTAAAAACTAACCTAATTATTTATTAAAACTAATTAAACTAATTAAAAAAACTAACCTAAGGACTAACGGTGCAAAGCTAAAGGGACTAACAAAGAAAACGAACTAACAGACAAAGGACTAATTAAGAAACTTAAAAATTTCAATTCCTACCCTGAGGCCCAACCCGTTAACAAGCTAAGTCCATTAAGCACTTGAATTTTAAAAAGTGCTTATAATGAAAGACTTAAAAAAGCAAAGTTGGAGAACAGATAGAAGTGAACAATTTTAACAAAAGCACTTAGGGCTGAAAAGCACAAATAAGCTCAATAAGAGCTTATCAATAAGCTGTCCTCAGTAACTAAGGACTTCCCTTCAGTTTTACTAATTAAGTTGTAAAAAGCTCATTTTAAGCTCAAAATGAAAAAGGAAAGGTGTTCTAGACAGCTTATGAGTTGCTTAATCTAAAAATGAAAAGAAATCTAAGCTAGAAACACTGAAAGACACTTAAATTTGATGATGAAAGTAGCTAACTCAGGAAATGACTCAAAAAGCTAAAAATTAAGAAAGGCTAAAATGCTTAAAAGGCCAAAATAGATACTGAGCTTATGAAGACTTATAAATAAACTAACAGGCTACTTATTTAAACAATAAAATCTAACACTATAAGCTAGAATTTAAATCTTAAAAGCTAAACTATTCTAACTACTGTTTTTGGCTCTTGGCTTTTTTAGTTACTTTTAAAGCTAATTGAACTTAAGCAAATAAGCAGAGAAATGAAAATTAAGACCTAATTTACACTAAGCTATGATTAAACTTTAAACTACTCACTTTTAAGAACCTTAATCCTAGATTTGCTAACCTAAAATGGACTAGAATTGACAGTAGTGGAAACTGCCTTTGCTGGTGCAAATGGCAAATGCCTAGTCCACAATTGTAGAGGTATACCTGCACTACACACTCTTAATGAATGTGTATGAACACAATATATTCACAAACAAAAGCTCAAAGGACATAGATCAACTTTAAGCTAGAAAACAAATAGAGATCAGCTCCCCTGGTGCACAGCTTAGCTAAATAAGCTACAAAATCACTTTAACTTCAAACTAAGTACTCAAATCTTTTTAAAACTTGTTATATTATGAAACCTCAGCTGTTTAGAGAAAATTTACCAAATAGATTTGACTTTTACAGGTCAAATAAGATTAAACCAAACACCCCTTTAAATTCATGACAGTTTTGAAAAAGGTTTTAAAACTAAGATCTACTTATCAAAACTTAATTACCAGATGAAAAACAACTTTTAACTAACTTATTAAACATAAACTAACAACTGAATTAAGCTAGAATTAAAGGTCTAAGATTATGCTAACTATTTTTTGGTTTTTTATAGATATAATGACAGAAATGAAAACTTACGATTTTTAACTACCTAATCAAAACAGATGATCTAACTAATTTAATAAGCAATATTAAAGATATTTAAGCATAAATAAGCAACTATTATAAGCAAATAAGCAGATTTAAGCATAGAAAGTAAATAGACAATTATTGAAAGCAAAAACTTTATGAAATTAAAGAGAAACTTACAAATCCTCTAGCTAAAACAATGAGGAACCAATTACGGAGCAAAAGCTCCCTTAGGGGGGCCTTATTTATAAGCTAGGGTATTAGTACATGAGATCTCATCCATTTCTAGATCTCTTTCCAAAAGCTCACAATTCCAAAAGCTAAGGTAATTAGTCATTTTAAGCTGATTATATGTTTAGATATGATTAAGGCTGGATTAAGTAAGCTCAATTTTAGCTTATAGACTGAAAGAGCTGAATGTGAGCTTATTAGAGCTTATTAAGACAATATTGAGCTTATGAGTAAAGATTTAGAATAATGAAGACAAACACTAAATTTTATTGCATAAAAACTTTCATCACTTCATATAAAAGAGAGTTACATGATTAAGGAAATTACAATAAGCAATGTTAGCTACCTAAATGACTAAAAAACTAGAAAAAGGAAAATTAAAAAGTGTAAGATAAAAAAAGTAGTATCCCGTGTGTGTGTGAAGTGAGGGCTTATTTATAGCCTCAAAAGAAGCTTCTAGGTCATGCCTTTCTGTCCAAGCCTCTTAATCTCCACCTTCCATTCTTCCAATCATTGCCAAATGATTTTGAGCCGTTTGATCATTTTAGATGTACAGTAACAATTTTTTTATTATTTTTTAAAATGTTACTGAGGTGGGGATAGTTTAGAGAGTTGTCGAAAATGTTCCCTCTAGTTGTGTTATTACATTACACGTATGGTCCTTTGTGGTTTTAACTTTGGTTTTGACAGTTTTGCCCCTTGAGTTTTATATAAGACATTACATGAATGGTCCTTGTTAGATAACGGTAGTTAAGTGGTGGGTTGGGCTTATAACTGGGTTATCGGGGTTAATGGTTATTTGGGCTTAGATTTTGGTTTGAATTTAAAAGTGAGTGGGATTTTTGGGCTTGTTTTCACATGGGCTTGATCGACTTTTTATTTTCGGGCCCGGTTATTGACTTTTATCGAGACGGAAACGTCTTTGGCTTTGATTCTTGATCACTCTTCTAATCTCGTGCTAAGTTTTGCTTGTTTTTCTTCGGTTTTGTCTTTTTTTTACATATCCGGTACCTGCAATCACAAAATAGATAAAACACAAAAAAAATTATTTGCAATTTTCTGTCTGTTTTTGAGTTGTTTTCGGCTGTTTTCCGGGTAATAAAAATAAATAAAAAAATGTATTGTGTAATTAAGCAATATCATTATCAACTCTTTTTCATCTTATTTTTATTGGTTACGTAAATGCTTGCGTTTCGAGATAAAATGCGTTTTAGGCATGCCCGGAAGCACAAAAACATAACTACGTTAATCGGTATACACACGATTATACCCAAATACACAAATTAATCAAATATAACATCACATATGTGTGTATGTGGCGAATTCCCAAGAGATAGGGCCAAGTAATATTTGTTTAGCCACTGACACTCTCCATAATTTTTGATATTATGAATATCACGGGAACATTGCCTTACACCTTCACATAGCTCTTGACCAATTGCCTAGGAACTTTCTTGGAGGCCTTATTTGAGTCCGTGGTTAAGTTTATACTGCCTAATTTAGCAAGTAAACACACTTCTTCCATTTTCAAAGTGTAAACAAGAAAAGGTCTCTCCTTTCCCTCTTACAATTGCCACAAGCTCTATAACCCTCAATAATACTACAATCCCATTAACTTGATTTTCTTTCACCATATTAGTGTTTATACATCATACTTAAGGTATTCTAAGAAGAATTGAAGGGTTGGTTAAGCCTTGAAGAGGTTTTAACAAGATATTGCACGATATAGGGTTTGTGGTTGAATTGTGTTTCACTATTTTTTTCAGCCAATGTTGTTAATCACAAAGGGTGTGATTGTTATTCTTTTCAGCTGCTAGCCACACAAGGTTTTTTAAAAAGCTTAATCATTTCATAAACTAGATTTTATGTGTTCTTATGTTATATTTAGCCTAAATCACCTTCCTAGGATTACTTTTGAATATAGTAAAAATGAATATTTATTTGATTAATGTTTTATGAAACTTTTTACATGTCACTTGGATGCTAATATGATGTTAAAAGGGATGTATAAGTGTTTTAACATGTTGTTTAAGTATAAACATGTTTATGAGCAAATTAGGGTTTCTAAAGTTAACTTATGAGTTACAAGTGAAAATGGTAGTTAAACTTGTTATCTTGAACACACTTGAGTAAAGTATGATCTAATGGAATTATAATATGTAAAACATAAGATAGGAAATTATTGTGAAGTGTTGTAATAAGGTGTTGAATCTTAATGTATATAAAGGTCAAAGCTTAAAACATGTCTAAATCACAAAACTTCAAACTTTCTGTTTTGGTTCAATTTTGGAAGCAGCCATATTATGTTTTATAAAGATAGTACGTCTCATAAGGATTCCAAAATGATAAGAAACTCAAAAACCGGATTAATAACGAAGAAGAGACACTAGTTACGAGTTTACGACGCTAAATGACTTTTATAAAGCAAAAATTAATATAAAAAAGTTACTATTCATGGCAGAAACTTATACTTTGTAAACAATCAAATAATATGATTAAAACTTTCAATTACCAGAACGATTTACTTTGATTTGAAAAGAATCGCTATAAAAACAGAGCTATACGAATAAGATACAGGACTTAAATCGGGTTTTACGTTAATAATAGTATAAAAAATGATTTTATAGCTGTTATTGAACTGTAAAAACTATTCATCACAGATTCTCAAAAACCTAAAAATGTGATTGTAATGATCAATCGTCTTAATACGAAAGCTGCCTATGGGCGTAAGAACGCGACGAAAGGGTTAAAATGACAAGTTATGTCATTTTTGTAAAGGCGTAATTTATAATCGTTTTTTCTTTATAAATATGATTTTCACGTAACGATTAGATGGTGTTATTGGAATAATAACTATATAGGGAATATATATGTTATTAGTTATCGAAGTTCTATACTTTATTACTCCTTTCATAATGAGGCTTCTTCGGATGGCGTATTGACGAGTTGTTGGATTTACGATATAAAGTGTCCTAACTCCTCGTACGTCATGTCATGACCTCTTAAATTATGATAGCCCGAACGATAGTACGATGATTAACTTATTATGATTATATACAGTTGTTGTTAGACAACGTACTTGAATACTGATTCGACCTATAATATCTAGGTTGCATTCGGGCGTTAGCGTGACGCGTTTTTACTTGGGATATTTTATTATCAGTTTACTCACTCAAGGTGAGTTCATAGCCCCATGTTTTACAATTATTAATTACCAAGTTTTTTGGGTGAGAAACATATTCTTGTTTACAAATTGGACGCTAGTGTTACATTTTATCATGATTAGTGTTGCCTCTAAGTAGCGATAACCACTATGCCCTATGAATCATGAACTGTCAATTTCTGGACATTGTGGCGTAATGATTTATAGATAGATCTATTTGGGATTGGACCTCCCCGTTCGGGTGACTAGCTATCACTGGAAACGAACGTATATCATGTCGGATACTGGATGTTACGGGTTGAACATCATCACGGGCAATGTAGGCAATATTTATATATTGTATTCAATTATGTCGAGCTTCGGTGTCATGAGCTTAGGCAAACGTAATTGCATTTTGTGATGTCTGCATTGTTGCATTATCAATGGGAAATTCTTGCGGTCTCCTGCATATAATTTATTAAACTTATGAATTTCACCAACTTTATGTTGCGTTTTTTAAATGCTAATGTTTTTTCAGGAAGGTCATTAAGCACGAGGTGCGAAGGATACATTGGTGGTTATATTTTGAAGTCATGCATTAAAGATTTAGTCGCATTACATTTTGTATATCTGTTATGGGCTGGAAATCTTTGTAATAATAACAAGTAAACAAGTAAAGCTTCGGGCTTTTGTAACACATACTTTATTAAATCCAATGTATCAGTTTTAAACAACTTTTTGGTCGTTCTTATATTATCTTAGTTTATTGATCTGAGAAGTAACACGCCTCGGACCCTTATTCCGCTGCGACCCAATTTTGGGGTGTTACATTCGATGTGATGAAATCTATTTTCCTATTATCTATGTTATGATGTTTTTTTTATCTAATGCCGTTTTTCCTTATAGTTTGGGTAATTTGCTTTTATTTACTTGACAGTGGCCTTGTCATGTATTTATGTTAATCTCAGATTTTCATATTAAAGGATTAAATTGTTCCACCCCATTTAAGGTAATTTCATCATACCTAAGATCTCACCGTGATTATTATTTTTGGTGATGTAGAACTATGTCGACTGCTACACATTCCGGAATGACCCAAGATGCCATCAACGAGCTGATTGTCAAGCGCGTGGGAGAAGCTCTAAAAGCGTATGACACCGCTAAGAACCCCAGAACTGAAACGGAAATGGAGAATGAGCAACAAGACGACAATGTAGAGGCCAATGTTAATAATGGAAATGGTAACGGGAATGGGAATGGAAACCCCATGTGAACAACGGAGGTGTTGTACCCGTTGAACGAGAGTGTACCTACCAAGACTTTATGAAGTGTCAGCCGCTGAACTTCAAATTAACCGAAGGAGTTGTTGGTTTAACTTGTTGGTTTGAGAAAATGGAAACAGTGTTTCATATTAGTAATTGCCCACCAAGGTATTAAGTTAAGTATGATTCATGCACCATGTTGGACGGTGCATTAACTTGGTGGAATTCACATAAAAGGACAGTTAGAGTTGATGCTCCTTATGCCATGATGTGGAAGGCACTCATGGGGCTAATGACTGAGGTTTATTGTCCTAGGAATGAAATCTAGAAAATGTAGACGGAATTGTGGAATTTGACTGTGAAGGGCAATGACCTGACTGCTTACAACCAGAGGTTCCAAGAGTTGACTCTGTTGTGCACTAATATGGTCCCGGAAGAAGAGGATCAGGTTGAGAAGTACATTAGAGGTCTTCCAGATAACATTCAAGGGAATGTAACTGCTGCTGAACCTACTAGACTCTAGGATGCAATCCGTATTGCTAACAACCTAATGGACCAGAAGTTGAAGGGTTACACTATCAAGAATGCTGAGAACAAAAGGAGGTTCGACAATAACTCAAGAGACAACCGTGGACAACAACAACAACCTTTTAAGAGGCAGAACGTAGCAAGAGCTTATACGGTCAGGAATAATGTTAAAAGAAGAGGGTATGTTAGAGCCTTGCCATACTGCAACAAGTGCAGATTGCACCACGAAGGGCCATGTACGATGAAGTGTGGTAACTGCAAGAGGGTTGGTCACACGACTAGAGATTGTAGAACCGCAGTTACTACTACCCCTCAGAAGGCCCCGGTTGGAAATCAGATGGGAAATACTTGCTATGAGTGTGGCAGACATGGACATTATAGAAATGAGTGTCCCAAGTTGAAAAACCAGAATCGTGGAAATAAGACAGGGAATAAGACTGGGAACAATGAAGCTACGACAAGAGCTTATGCAATTAGAGGAGGAGGAGCCAACCTCGATTGAAACGTCGTCACGGGTATGTTCCTTCCCAATAATCGTTATGCTTCCATGTTATTTGATTCGGGTACCGATAGGAGTTTCGTGTCAACTACCTTTAGTGCCCTGCTTAATGTTATCCCATCCACCTTAGACACTAGTTATGCCGTAGAATTAGCTGATGGAAAAATTTCAGAAACTAATGTGATACTTAGAGGTTGCACGTTAGGATTACTAGGTCACCCATTCGATATTGACCTAATGCTTGTAGAACTCGGTAGTTTTAACGTCATTGTTGGTATGGATTGGTTAGCGAGATACCACACGATGATCGTTTTTGATGAGAAGATCGTTCGTATTCCTTATGGAGATGAAGTGTTGATAATCAAAGGTGATGGATGTAACGGTGGAAGTAAGTCAAGTTGAGTATCATCTCGTGCACCAAAACTCAGAAGTACATCTAGAAGGGTTGCCAAGTTTACCTAGCCCAAGTTACGGCAAAGAAGACTGATGACAAGTCAGAGGAGAAGCGACTTGAGGATGTGCCAATCGTACATGATTTCACGGAAGTCTTTCCAGAAGACTTTCCTGGACTACCACCTACTCGACAAGTTAAGATCCAAATCAACTTAGTCCCCGGCACTGCACCTATAGCACGATCCCCGTACTGTTTAGCACCGTCAGAAATGCAAGAGTTATCCACTCAGTTGCAGGAACTTTCTGACAAGGGATTTATAAGACCCAGTTCCTCACCCTGGGGAGCTCCAGTTTTGTTCTTCAAAAAGAAAATGTATCTTTTCGGATGTGTATCGACTACCGTAAACTAAATAAACTTACTGTGAAGAACCGATACCCACTTCTGAGAATCGACGATTTGTTTGATCAACTGCAAGGGTCAAGAGTCTACTCTAAGATCGACTTGAGGTCTGGTTATCACCAACTTAGAGTTCATGAAGAGGATATTCCAAAGACAGCGTTTAGGACTCGCTATGGTCACTACGAGTTCCAAGTAATGTCATTTGGTCTGACTAACGCACCGGTGATATTCATGGATCTGATGTATCGGGTGTGCAAATCGTATCTGGATAAATTCGTGATCGTTTTCATCGATGATATATTGATCTACTCCAAGAATAAGAAGGAGCATGAGGGATACCTTAAGTTGATATTGAGGTTACTTAAGGAGGAGAAATTGTTCGCCAAGTTTTCCAAGTGTGAATTCTGGTTATCAAAGGTGAAATTTCTCGGTCATGTAATTGATAGTGAAGGCATTCATGTTGATCCTGCTAAGATTGAGTCAGTCAAGGATTGGGCGTCACCCAAGACTCCAACCGAAATTTATCAATTTTTAGGGGTTGATGGTTACTACCGACGATTCATCAAAGGTTTCTCGAAAATTGCTAGACCCATGATGAAATTGACTCAGAAAAGCATAAAATTTGATTGGGGAGAAAAAGCAGAAGCTGCATTTTAGCTGTTGAAACAGAAATTGTGTAGTGCGCCAATTTTGGCTTTACCAGTAGGAAGTGAGAACTTTATGGTCTACTGCGATGCTTCGCATAAAGGGTACCACACACGACTTAGAGCTTGGAGTGGTAGTGTTTACCCTGAAAATGTGGAGGCACTATCTATATCACACGATGTGTGTTGTGTTCACTGATCACAAGAGTTTGCAACATATTCTTAATCAAAAAGAGCAGAACATGAGACAACGTCGATGGTTGGAATTGTTAAGTGACTATGACTGTGAGATTAGATACCACCCAGGAAAGGCGAATGTGGTGACAGATGCCTTGAGCAGAAAGGAAAGGATTAAGCCACTGGGAGTTTGAGCCTTAGTGATGACTATAGGACTGAATCTTCCCAAACAAATTCTAAATGCTCAAGCCGAGGCAAGGAAGGAAGAGAATTACATAACTGAAGATCTACATGGTATGATTAATAAACTTGAACCTCATGCTGACAAAACATTATGCCTAAACAATAGGAGTTGGATTCCGTGTTATGGTAACTTGAGAGTATTAATTATACATGAGTCGCATAAATCAAAGTATTCCCTCAAATCTGGATCGGATAAGATGTACCAAGATTTGAAGAATTGTATTGGTGGCCCAACATGAAATCAGAGATTGCCACCTATGTTAGCAAGTGTCTAACTTGTGCCAAAGTTAAGGTTGAATATCAGAAACCATCTGGATTATTAGTTTAACTAGAGATACCCCAATGGACTTTGTTACTAAATTGCCAAAGACGGCAACCAGTCAAGACACGATTTAGGTAGTTAATCGTATCACTAAGTCTACTCATTTCCTACCCATGCGAAAAGATGATTCATTGGAAAAGTTGACAAGACAGTATTTGAAAGAAGCGGTGTCAAGACATGGAGTGCCGGTTTCGATCATCTCTGATCGAGACGGCATATTTGCTTCACACTTTTGGAGGTCTCTTCATAAAGCATTGGGTACATGATTGGATATGAGTACAACTTATCACCCGCAGACTGATGGTCAAAGTGAGGACCATTCAGACGTTGGAAGAAATGTTGCATGCATGTGTGCTTGATTTCGGAAAAGGTTGGGATAGACATTTGTCGTTGGTAGAATTCTCGTTTAACAACAGTTACTATACCAGTATTAAGGCTGCACCTTTTGAGGCATTGTATGGGCATAAGTTTCGATCACCTATCTGTTGGGCTGAAGTTGGAGATAGTCAGCTCACTGGCCAAGAGATCATCCACGAGACAATTGAGAAGATCATTCAAATCAAGAGCCATATTCAAGTTACCCATGATTGTCAAAAGAGCTATGCTGACATAAGACGGAAGCCCCTTGAGTTTCAAGTAGGAGATAAGGTCATGCAGAAAGTGTCACCATGGAAAAGGGTGATACGTTTTGGCAAACAGGGAAAGCTTAACCCTAGATATATTAGACCTTTCAAGATTCTTGCCAAGGTTAGAACGATTGCCTATCGAATTGAACTCCCAAAGAAATTGAGAAGAGTTCATAGAACGTTTCACGTCTCGAACCTGAAGAAATGCCTATCAAACGAAACTCTTGCCATACCATTAGATGAAATCCAAATCGACGGCAAGCTCCAATTCATTGAAGAACCTGTTGAAATCATGGCCCGTGAGGTCAAACGTCTAAAGCAAAGCTGCATCCTAATCATTAAGGTACGTTGAAACTCTAGGAGAGGTCCTGAGTTTACTTGGGAACGTGAAGATCAAATGCATAAGAAGTATCCTCATCTTTTCGCCAACTCTGCACCCGTGGCAGATGTTACTAACGGGGAAAGGATGTGACACCCCATATATTTTAGGCCAACATTTTAACCGTTTCCGTTCACTATTTTGAATTTTATAAGTTCCGTATAATTTTTACGTTTAACCGGGAAGTTGTCCCGCATATATCTGAGAATTCGTACCGGAAGCATTCCGAGTTACTAATTGATGTAGTCTTTCGACAACAGTCACGTTTTTACGTTAAGTTGATATTTGAATTTTTAGAATTTTTCGTAAAGTTTTTACGCTTTTTCAGTATTTGCGTGTTCTGTGAATAATAACTAGTATTGTGTGTGCATGGAAATATCTAGATATTAAATCAACCACCTTGCTGAACTCCCTAATTTTTGTGAGATTAAATTGGTCCCCCTTTGCCCTTGTCCCCTTGTGTCGAACCCCACCCCACACACACATACATCCAACATTTGAAGGCTTACATATTAAGCTAGGCTCATTCCATTTCATATTCATTTCATTCATTCACAACCAAAAACACACACTCATCTCTCTTCTCTCCCTCTCTTGTTCGAACACCAACAAACACACACACTCTTTCATTATTTTCAACTTTTGATCAAGATAATTGTATTCGAGTTTGATTCGTATTGATATTCGGATAGTTTTAACAAAACGTTTGGGTTGTATTTAGTCTCTAATCACCTTCTCATCATCATTTCTTATAAGTAATCCATTCTTCATAAAACTTGTAGTTTTGATATCCTTATAATGCATAAACATAAGATATACAACTCTTTTTGTAAAAATCAAGGTTTAAAAACTATATAAACCCTAAAAGGGTTTATCTATGGCTTGAAAATAAATAAAAGAAAGGCTAAGAAAGTGTAGTTTTGTGATCGTGGTTGTTTTTATGTAATAAAAATTGTGTCTATATGCTTATGTGATGTTTCGTCTTAATAATAAGCTCTTGAAGAGCTTATTGGGCTTATATTATGGTTCGACCCATAAAGAAAAACAAAGTGGAAGTTTGTTCTAGCTTATTTTGATTCGACTTATATATTGTAGCTTATTTCGTTGCTTATTTTGATAAAGGAAAGGTGTTAAGCTTATTTAGCTTAACAAATAAGCCCAAAAATGCTTATTGGGCCTAACGGGCCTCGTCCCACAAACAAAGCCCAAGCCGTGGGCTTAAGTAATAAGCTACATGGTTCGGCTTATTTGTCTTGGCTTACTAATGGCTTACTGATAGCTTATTTTTGAACCGAGAGCTTATTTGATTCCCTTTCGACTTAACGGGCCTAATAAATAAGCCCGGATGAGCTTAACGGTTACGGCCCAACAAGTGAGCCCAAACCATAGCTATAGGCCTACGGTTGGCTTATTGGGTTAATTAGCTTGGCTTATTTGAGCTTATTGATAGCTTAATAATGAGTCAAGTGCTTATTCACTTAACGGTTTGCTTATCGGACTTAATGGGTAAGCCTAAACCTATTTATTTGGTTTAACGGGCCACGACCCAATATGAGACAATACACCACGGCTTTAGGCCCACAGTGTAACTTATTTGATAAGCTCGTTTATAGCTTATTTCATAATATTTGAACTTGGATACTAAACGTTTGCTTATTTTGGACTTTTCGTTTAATGGATCAACTAATTAGGCTTATTGGGCCACTAATAAGGGATTTGGTAGTACAGTAGATTGTGGATTGCGAAATGTATCTTTGAAAGTAACTTGAAACTTATTTGAATAAAGTCTACGACTTTGGAAACCGTGTAAACACGAACGGGTCATGCCAAAATTTCTATAAAATCTATACACTTAGAAAATATTTAGAAAACGTTTACAATAAAAATATCTTGACTACTTATAAAGGAATGAATATGATGCCGAAAAATATATATTTTACTTGATTATTATTATGTAGTATAACATATTTAATATTACAACGTACTTTATCGAGTCTAACATTACAACCACAATTACGATCAGTAACGTGCCATTTTTAGAAAACATTAACGAAAGTGTTTTGATAAACTCTTATGCATTCCTACTACCTTCCTTATTGTCCCAATTCTAAATCAAATCTATATTACTTAGATCGTATTCGAGTACCTTTGTTCGATTCCGTGTGATCTTTCTTCTATCCTTTTTACTACTTCACTTCACCAATCAAGGTGAGTTCATAGCCCCACTTTTACTCGTTTTAAATAAATGTTTTACAACTTTGGGGTGAGAAACATCGCTTGTTTTCTTAAACCGAACACAAGTACTTTATGTAACATTTCTCATTTTCGTGTCATTGTACAACTATATTAATGATCAATATTTATTTTAGTCCGATACGCGTTTACTTTTAAATGTTTACTTTTGAGCTAAACCACGTAGACTAGAAATAATCAATGAATGTAAACGGTCACCAAATAAATTAAGGTTTACACCAACCAAGTAAGGAATAATTATTTTGAGAATAATTATGTACTTTGCGTATTTTATTTTTATTGGCCACGAAAAAGGGTTACGTTTCACGATAAAATACATTTGGACGCACCTCGGAAATACCTAGACTCACCTAGACTCAAACTAATACCCACTTTTAACCCTTAAACACAAAAGTTATCAAACCTCTTGTGTAAATAAGCCATGTGGCCGGTTACACACACATATATAACTAGCAAATCTCCATTTTTGATCTCTAAGTACATGTACATTTCTTTGGTAATTAATATGGGTACTAATGGTCTCCTAAAAGGCTATTACACTTTGGTTAATGACTTGCTTGGCTCCCTTGCTTTGGTTAAACGCGGCACATGTATGTATATACTCAAATCCTTGAGATTTTCCTAATCTAACTCAATCTTGTACATCACCTAAGTAATTAAAGATTGTACTAGAGTGGTTTAGCATAAAACCATGAGTAATCAACTAGAACCTCTCAAAACCACCTCTAGGGCACGGTTTAGTTTTGTTTTGGAACCAAGAGGAGTAACTAAGCTCATTGCTTATAAATAACACACACACTACCACTTAACAAAGTTCTAAACCTCTAAACTCTCTCTCTCAAAACTAAGAACCTTTCATTTCTCTCTCTATAAATCGGGTCTCGATATAACCGAGCCATACACGACCCAACTTGGTCACTAAGGACTTAAGGAAGCCTTTAAGTTTACGTATAAGGGGTCAGGAGGAATACACGAGCTCAAGACTAGGTATACAAGCTTTGAAAGCTTAGGGTGGCATACGTTTTGAGTACAAGTGTATCGGGTTGCCTCTCAATTCAAAACCAAGAGCTTAGGACTTTTGTAAGTCGAACTAAACTTCCATTTACCTATATTCTAGTCGTTTTATCATGTCTTGTTGTAAAGAGTCCCGTTACCTTGTGTGTAACAAGGATAACGTAGGCACAAACATGCATGGTTTGACCCATGCATGGTTTGCGTGTGTAAATATGCGCATGTTAGGCTTTGCGTGGTGCAAGGGGTACAAGAAATACGGGACATGGCTTAACAACAAATAAAATCTTAAAACATCTAGTTAAGTGATCGACTTGGACTCGGTGTGAACTAAAAACCCTTATACGCGAACATGGATAAATAACTACACGTAAACTATTGTGGTAAACACGACGTGGCGGTGTGAGAACATGTATACGACGTTAATAAACGATTGCATGTCACGGGTCACGATTAGAAAATGTTAAACACGTTGTTTTAGTGCTAGACGATTTAACGAAACCATACAAGATATTAATAAACCCTTCGGGCCCTTAATGAACTCGTAGCTTATTATCGAGAGCCCAACGCGAGCCATGAACCATAATAAGCCTAAATAGCTTATTGGTAAGCTTACGCGGCTTAACAAGCTTAAACGTAGACTTAAGAACCTAGGTGAACCATTCGTATTTCTTTTAGAACCAAACGAACCCTTAACGGGCCTTCAAGCCCATTACCGAGTCCACAAATTAAGGCCCAACCCCTAGAACCCTTACCGGGTTTCTATCGGGCCCAATAGGCCCAACAGTTTGCTTATTAGCTTGTCGGATAAGCTAAATAAGCAAACCGACCTCCAAAGTGCTTATTAGACCTAAATGAGCTTAACGGACCCTAATGGACCCAACAAGACCCTTTAAAAACCTTACCAGGCCTTAACGGGCCCAAGACCGGCCCATTAGAGATGGTTATTAGCTTATTGGCTTATTTGGAATAAGTTGAAAGGAAAACAGTTTGTTCGGCTTAATACAAGTTGTAAAAGCACTAGGAATAATCTAAAAGCTCTAAACACCCTTATCGGGTTAAGTTATTGGGCCCATAAGCCCAATAAGCTCGAAATAAGCTTCAATAAGCTCACCGAGCTTATTTTAAGCTTAACCGACCCACGTGAGCTTATTAACAACATTTAGACTTATTAAAACAATAACGGGCCTCTAAAAAGCTAAACGGACCTTAACGGGCCCAAGCCAAAAATAAGCTCGAATAGCTTATTTTTAAGCCAAACAACTTTCATGATCTTTTTGAGGATAAAAAGCAACTTTAAACTATTTTACACCCTTTTCGTGGTCAAAATATGAAAACCGAAAGTAGAGGGACTAGTTTTGCCCCTTTTCGAAACTTGAGTAAAATGTTAAAGTTATATGTTGAAAACTCATGAGCTTTAAGGACGTATTTCGTAAATATCCAAACAATAAGGACTCAAATTGAACAGTTAGGTTAAATCCGAAAACTAGAGGGACTGTTATTGTAATTAACGAAAAGTATAAGATTGGAACTCATTACTTTTCGAAAACTATAAAACCATAAGGACCTAAGTTGTAAAATCCCGAAAGTTAAAGGACTAGTTATGACATTCTTGCAACTAGAAGGTTTGAAGTGTAAATGTTATTACTTATAAACCTAAGGACTAAAAGGTGACAACTAAGAACCTACGAGTACGTTTGCGAAACAAAAGTGAAATAGATGAAACACTTAACACGTCGGCCGAACATTAAAATATTCGGACATCGAACGGGTTTAATAACAAGTTAATAAATAATGTATATTTATTAATAATGATTTCACGTTTCTCGAG
>BQNB010063934.1:0-35501 GCA_026074375.1 Tanacetum coccineum | reverse complement strand
GTACTAACTAACTGATCAATACTTAACACTTTGTACTGTCAGTACTAATTACAACTAACGGTACTAAGTATTATAACTATCGGTACTAAGTCAGGAATGAATAATTCCCAACAGAAAGAGTTAAGCCAGTACGTGTATGGGCAATGAACATGACGATTTGCATAGACATTAAAGGTAAGATACTTAAAGCCTAGAAGAAAGCACTCAAGGAAGTTAATGTGCAAGGAGAATCACTGCAGGGATTAGAAAAACAAATAGAGCGTAAGGAAGACGACGCGATGTACTTCGTAGGACAAATTTCAGTTCCTCTGGTAGGCAACTATTGGGATCAAAAGACTTCATGATGATCTTGGAGTTAATACTGCTAAGGTTAGAGTTACTGCTACTAAGCATAACTTACTGCTGTTAGTGATAATTAGTGAAAAATATGCTAAGTAGTTAGTACTGTCAGTTGCTACTGCTAGTATATATTACTACTGCTAATGAAAGTTAAGACTGCTTAGAGACTTAGAAGAAATACTACTAAGTAGTTAATACTGCTAGTATAAAAATTACTACTGTTAGTGTAACTTAATATTGCTAGTATATGTTAGTACTGCTTGAGTAAAGTTACAACTGTTAGCATAAAGTTAGTACTGCTGATGAAGAATGAAGAAAATATTCTAAGTAGTTACTACTGCTTTTACACAGTTAGTGCTACTGGTATAAAAGTTAATGCTGCTGGTTACAACTGCTGAAAGATTGCAACTGCTAGAAGAGTTTCTACTGCCAGAAGGATAAAGACAAGAGAAATGATTAAGATGAAGATTGTTTATCAAGATTACTTACGGGATAAGTATGAGATATTTTTGTAAAGGATACGTATAAGTTATTTGTTTAGAAGATTATGATAATTTAGGAAAATATTGTAAGCCTATTAGGACTCTTTGATGTATAAAAGGAGGTCCTAGGGTATAGAGTTTGATGTACCAAAATCGTATCAAATCATATCAAAGTTCATAGTGTTATTCGTAGCTTCAAGGTTTTGTAAACCCTAACACTATTAAGAGTGTTCATTTTATATTGAGGCTGAAAGTTTAGTAAACTGTTTGTTATTACTGTTTCATTGAAGTTCTTCTTAGTATCATTGACTAGATTCTGCATAGTCTTTGATATTCATAATCAAAGTTTCTGTCATAGTTGTTTTGAATTTATTCAATACAACTTAAGCTTATACAAGCTAAGCAAGATCTATTATATTGGGATCAACGATGTATATTTAAAACGTAAAAATCAAATTTGTGTATATAGACTTCAGGGCGCGACGGCGTCACATATTCTCCAGACGCCGTCCCCACGCTAGGGTTTCTAGGGCTTCATATTTGATGATTGATCCAGACGGCATCACAATAAATCCAAACGACATCGCTTAATGCTTCAGAGAGCATCACAATAAATCCAGACGGCGTCTCCACTCTATGATCTTCATTCATCAATTGTGTTTTCATGTCCATTTGCCATCTTGTTCGGTTTCTTCCGAAATTGAGCCCAAGTCACTTGTATTTCCTCTAAATGTGTTCCAAGTGCTAAAAATTCAAAAATAAATGATTAAGCACATATTTAAAGCATTTTTGCATTATTATAAAGGTAAAATGACTCTAAAAAAGTGTATAAAATTACACCTCATCAATTACGATTACATTAAGCTCATGATACCGAAACTAGACAAAGTTATGTATGCCAATCATTTTCAGACAAAGTAAGTAAGTGCAAAGTATCCTAGTGAGTGTCCTCAGTGAGGCACCTAAAATCCAACATGGTATACACCCGTTGGCCTTGTAGACACCAATCATAGACGCGGATGTCAATCTTAATAGATCTATTTATAACACTCGCGCTTACACAAAGTAATTAACGGTTCACGATAATTCGGGCATAGTGGATTATCGCTACTTAGGCTAATCCGTAATCATTTGAAAAAAAAGTAAAGTATTTGTGTCCATAAGTGAAAACAATCAATGTATCTCACCCCGAGATTTGTAAAATAATTGTAAAACAAGTTAAAACAGGGCTATAATCTCACAAAGTCTTGAAAAGTAATCGCAGTGTTATAAAATAAATGAGAATGTAAACACGTTTGTAAACGAGTAAGTAAACGAGTTTGTAAATGAGTATGTAAACGAGTATGTAAACGGGTTTGTGAATGAGTATGTAAACGAATATGTAAACAAGTTTGTAAATGAGCATGTATCCTCCCCTAAAATATTTAAATAAAAGTAAAATAAGGGTCATGAAACTCAGCTTAAGTGATGGAATTGATTTTGAAAAAATCAACAAGGAACGTCGTCGATAATAACCGGTATGCAACCTATTTATTTATAGGTCGATTAAGAATAACACATGTAAATATAAATAATGCACTATATTTTATCTTGTTATATTTTAGTCTTAGCTTATAAAGCAAAATAATGATTTCGTTAAGTTTACCACTTTTATTATTTTTACAATAACAATATATATATATATATATATAGTCTGATTGATTTATAAAATAATATTTACAAAGTTTAAAACGCATATAAATATTATATAAGTGACGTTATATTATTTCCTAAGGTTTTTGTAGTCCAAACGGACTCAAAAACGTCCGAAGACACAGTTTTAGTATTCATGTCAGGAACATACATTTGTAAAAAGTGTGCAGAAATTTTCATGTCATTGTCCGAAAAGTAGTCCAAGTATGATTAAGAATAACTCTTTCGTTTTACACTTTCGGGCTTCAAAACTCCTGATACTTTACCGAAAAAATCATTCTGAACAAGTTTTTAGTTCTATACTTAAGCCGGTTCAGACTCGAAAGGGGTTAAAATTACAAAATCAGATTCTGCCAGATTCGCCAAAAAAACTGGTTTTGTCGGTATTGTTTCAAATCTTGTTTTGACCATAACTTCTTCGTTTTACATCCGTTTTTCGAGTTCTTTACGTCCACGAATTCGTATTAAGATGAACTAACATAACTTTAAGGTTTTAACTCATCAAAAATTTCCTAGCCTACTGTGTAAACATGGCTGTCCTTGGGGGCATTTTATACACTTCAAAACTATAATTTTAACCTCATTTTTACAAAACAACAACCTTTAATCTAACCACTTCAACCACTTCCACAATCAACAAATCTAAACTAACCTAATCTCATCCAATACTTCACAATATAATGAAATGACTTATAAAATCAACTAAGCTAGATTATGAATAACAAACTTGGCAACTTGTTTAATAATCATAAGTAAGTAGTGTTCTTGATCTCTTTGAAAATATTTAATAAAATCTACTAGTTGGTGATATAACTTTATAATCATGATGTTCATGTGCAAAAATAAATAATGAAAGTATAGAAACATATATAAACATAATCAAGGTAAATAAAAATCAAAAGAGTAGATGGAGTATGCTTACAAAGATTATGAACATAAATGAAAACTAGGCTTTGATTTTTAACCCAAAAACTTTATAAAATTTCAACTTGAAATTCTACCCTAACTTAAATCTTAAAACCCAAACTTGAAAACACCTTGGAACACCTTAGATATAAACTTTAAACACACTAGTATGCTTGAAATATCAAGAAAATGGAAAACTATAGAACCCCTTTTATGGCTTATTTTGAGTCGTGGGTTTTGAGGAGAGAAAAGAGAGATTTGTTTTGTTTTTGCAAGTGATGAATGGAAGTAAAGAAGCTAGTTGCTTACACCTGTTTATCTAGGAAATATCTAGGAGACAAAATCACTAAGGAAGGTAAGGGGTGTAGGCTTGTATAAGAATGGAGAGGTGGGTTTCTTGTTGTAAGACAAGTGTAAAGGTTAGATGAGTGTGTAAGATAGTTGGTATAATAATGCAAGACTTGGAAATCTAGCACATGGTTTAATATTTACACAACTTGGCAATTTTGATTTATGAATTAAAAGGTTGGCCGGTTATCGAAGGTTAAAGAATACGGAATTATATAAAATGTTAGGTATTGGGATATAATTGTGGGTATATGTTTAATTATATAAAGGTGGTATAGTTTTACATGCATGCATGAATGCTAAATGTTATGAAACGTAAATGTTTTATGTAACGTATAAAAATAAAATACGAAAAGTTATAAATTATCTTCGTAGTAATTATATAACACTTGCTTTACGTATAATATTATTTGTTTGATGTCGGTTTACGTGAAATTGTTGATTTTTGGTTTACGAGATTTAATTTAACGGTTGAAATTAAAAGTAAGTGCGTAAAAGTTCCAAGTAAATAGTTTGAGTTTATTGATGTCAAATGATGTGAAATTATGGGTTGTCACAGTCTCCCTGTGTTAAAAGAATTTCATCTTGAAATTCAGGTTGGTTGCCTTCCGGAGTGGTGTTGGTGAAGAGGTGTGAATACTTGTTTCAAAATTGGTCTTCACGTTCCTACGTGAACTCTAGACTTCTTTTAGAGTTCCATCGAACCTTGACTATAGGAATGCGGCTTTCTCCGTTCCTTTTTACTTAGAGCATCAACTACGATATTTGTCCTTTCAGGGCGATAACTGTCTACACCTATAATGGCGTTACCAGTACTTAGTTCTATGACATTATGCTGACGTTTGAATGGGTGATTTATTAAATTCCTTGAGGCGAGCAAACTTGTAGCGGATTGTCCTAGGGTGACTAGTGATACGTCTCGACTTTTTGACATAGTATTTGACGCCCATATGTTTTCCCCGAACTCCCCCCCTCCCATGTAGTAAAGGTGGGGTATTGGTCCCTACTTATTACTATGATTGATTACTTCAGTTTCCTGACAAACACTTTTTTAATGGATACGCATGCAAAATTTTTTGCTTTTTCGGAGAATATAAGTATAAAATTGATTTTGACACAGAGTTGTTAAAGGTGACACTATCCTCATTCAATGTTCTTTCTAAATTAAACATAGTGATCAGCTACGTATAATTGAGGACTAGATGATGAAACGATCATTTTTGTTCAAATTACATTATGTATAAATTGGTATCAAATGGTTTTATAGTGTGTCAAATAATTCCAAGATGAATCAAGTAGTTTATAGGATGAAAACAAAATGGTTTTCGAGATAACCGTAAGATGGTTTATAAGATGATAGTTAAATAGTTCATGGGGTGATAGTAAAATAATATAGATGATGCAAACAAAATACTTTTGTAAAATAAAAAATAGAGTGATTCATAAGGTGGTAGTAACGTGATTTTCAAGATGATTGTAAGGTATGGATAAGATGTCAAGAAAGATAAGTTTATATGTTGATGAAGGATAGTTTTGTAGAATGATAGTAATATGTAGTTTAAAGAATTACAGCTAAATAGTTTATAAGTGATGCAATATGTTTATAAGGTAATGGTAAAAAATAGTTTTACATGATGATAATAGGAAAGGTTATCAGGTAATAGCAAAATGGTTTATATGATGGTGGGAAAATAGTTTATAATATGGTAGTTTACTAGATGATGGTAGAATAGTTTATTATAATAGTGAAATAGATTTTAAAGCGATAGTGAAATAGTTTATAAAATGATGGTTTATTAACCGATAGTAAGATAATTTATTAATGATGGTAAGATAGTTTATTAACGATAGTAGAAATAGTTTGTAAGGCGATTGTAGAATAGTTTATAAAATGTTAGTTCATTTGATGATAGTTAGATAATTATTAATGATTAGTAAAATAGCTTATCATGTGGTAGTGAAATGGTTTATAAAGTGGTTGTAAAAATGTTTAAAGGGCTATAATAGTTTAAGGAGTGGCTTGCATAAATAAATAGAGGATTAAGGTAAAATCGACAAAGTTTTCATGACACATAGATTTGATAGATAATTTAAATCATCTACATAGCACAACGAAAATTTAAAAGAGAGTAAACGCAAATTTCTATCGGAAATAGAGTCTAAAGAAAGGGAGATCCAACATAGGTTTCACAAGTAATACATAAAGGTCTCTCTCAAGCATTAACCTCAATAGCATTATTAACTCGTTGGGCTACAATCTGCTCACTCTTTGCGGAACTCATTTTTGTCTTATCGTCGGTATTTTCTTCAAAATTTAATGGAGTAAAAGAAAATAAAATAAGTTGGATTCCAAAAGTCGTGTTCCCAAGATGAAATGTTACGAGGTGACGGGTTAAAGTCATGCTCGAATTAATTGGCATGCTTCTAGGTGATAGGTCACTATATGGCGTAGGTGTTTCAATAATATGAGGCGGCTGTTTAACTCGGATTTGAATGATAAGGTAACTAGTGGGATCGACGAACTGTGACACGTTTCAATGTTATGTAAAATGGTATTATGTAAAGTCATAAAAAGTTTTAAAGACCATCGTGTCATTCACAATGTCTTGAGAAAAGTCCTAGTATCTATATAGATCTCTTTTATATAAACCAGTGTAAAATATACACAAGATAAGGTAAGCATATATCTAAGTCATGTAAGCAGGTAGTGTAAGCAAGTAATGTATGCTCATGAAAAAAGTTTGATGTGATGCAATGTTTATGAAAATGGTTATAGTCTAAGTAAAATATGTAACCTAGTTCTCTATAATCTTGGCTTTAGATACCAATCTGTAACACCCCAAAAATATATCGCATTGGAATGGTAACCGGGGGGCATTACTTCATAATACAATAGCATAAGATATAAGAGAACGACCTCTAAATAAGTCATTTGATAGATAATCTCGTTTATTTAATTGAAATTTAAAAAGTTATAACATTTGTCCCAAAGTAGTATCAAAATGAAAGACTAAAAATAATACAATGAGATTGATAGTTTGAATGCAAGTAAAAATCCATGAATGAAATCCTGAAAAGTTTAGACTTCAATGCACATCAAGAATGTCAAATAGCTTATTTACCTGAGAAATACATGCTTAAAAGTGTCAACATAAAGTTGGTGAGTTCATAGGTTTAAGTAAGTAACAAAGTTGGACCACAAGGTTTAAAATATGTATTACATGGTATACAATATCCGGAGCAATGATTATGATTGCACTTAGCTCATGACACCGAAACTAGACAGAGTTATGTATGCCAATCAATTTCAGACAAAGTAAGTAAGTGCCCCCATTGAATGCCAATCAATTTCAGACAATTAAAGTATCCTAGTGAGTGTCCTCAATGAGACACCTAAAATCCGACTTGGTATATGCCCGTTGGCCTTGTAGACACTAATCCTGGATGGGGATGTCAATCCCAATAGATCTATTTATAACACTCGCGCTTACACAAAGTAATTAATAGTTCATGATAATTCGGGCATAGTGGATTTTCGCTACTTAGACTAATCCATAATCATTTGAAAGAAAGTAAAGTATTTGCGTCCATAAGTGAAAATAAGCAATGTATCTCACCCCGAGATTTGTAAAATAATTGTAAAACGAGTTAAAGCGGGGCTATAAACTCACAAAGTCTTGAAAAGTAATCGCAGTGTTATAAAATAAACGAGCATGTAAACAAGTTTGCAAACGAGAAAGTAATCAAGTTTGTAAATGAGTATGTAAACGAGTTTCTGAATGAGTAAGTAAACGAATATGTAAATGAATTTGTAAATGAGCATGTATCCTCCCCCAAAATATTTAAAAAGAAGTAAAATAGGGGCCATGAAACTCACCTTAAGTGATGGAATTGATTTTTTAAAAATCAACAAGGAATGTCGTCGATAAGGACCCGTATGCAACCTATTTAATTATAGGTCGATTTAGAATAACGCATGAAAATATAAATAATGCACTATATTTTATCTTGTTATATCACCACCTAATAGTTTTAGTCATAGCTTATAAATCAAAATAATGATATCGTTAAGTTTACCACTTTTGTTATTTTTACAATGAGAGTATATATATATAGTTAGATTAATTTGTAAAATAATATTTATAAAGTTTAAAACGCGTATAAATATTATATAAGTGATGCAATAGTATTTTCTCAGGTTTTTATAGTCCAAACGGACCTGAAAACGTCCGAAAACCTAAATTACTATTGCTAACAGCAACATGTATTTGTAAAAAGTGTGCAGGAATTTTCATGTCATTGTCTGAAAAATAGTCCAAGTTTGATTAAGAATAACTCTTTCGTTTTACACTTTTGGGCTTCAAAACTCATGCTACTTTACCGAAAAAATCATTCTGAACAAGTTTCAAGCTTAATACTTAAGCCGCTTCGGACTCGAAAGGGGTTAAAATTACGAAATCAAATTCTGCCAGATTTGCCAAAAAAACTGGTTTTGTCGGTATTGTTTCAAATCATGTTTTGACCCTAACTTCTTCGTTTTACATCCGTTTTTCGAGTTCTTAACGTCGTATTAAGATGAACTAACATATTTTTAAGGTTTTAACTCATCAAAAATTCCCTAACCTACTGTGTAAACTTGGTTTGTCCTTAGAGGCATTCATTTTTTATACACTTCAAAAACTATAATTTTACCTTATTTTTTTCAAATACAACAACCTCTAATCTAACAATTCACCTTTTCCAAAATCAACAAATCTAAACTAATCTATCTCATCCAACACTTCGGTATTATAATGAAATAACTTATAAATCAACTAAGCCTAGATTATGAATAACAAACTTGACATTGTTTTATAAACTTGACAACTTGTTTAATAATCATAAGTAAGTAGTGTTCTTGATCTCTTTGCAAATATTTATAAAAGTCTACTAGTTGGTGATATAACTTTATAATCATGATGTTCATGTGTAAAAATAAATAATGAAGGTATAGAAACATGTATAAACATGATCAAGGTAAATAGAAATCAAAAGAGTAGATGGAGTATGCTTACAAAGATTATGAACACAAATGAAACCCAGGCTTTGATTTTTAACCCAAAAAATTTATAAAAACCCAACTTAAAATTCTTGAAACCCAAACTTAAAACACCTTGGAACATCTTAGATATGAACCTTGAACACACTAATATGCTTGAAATGTCAAAAAAAATGGAAAACAATGGAACCCTTTTATGGCTTATTTTGAGCCGTGGGTTTTGAGGTGAGAAAAGAGAGATTTGTTATGTTTTTGCAAGTGATGAATGGAAGTGAAGAAGCTAGTTGCTTGCACCTATTTATCTAGGAAATATCTAGGAGACAAAATCACTAAGGAAGGTAAGGGGGTGTAGGCTTGTGTAAGAATGGAGAGGTGGGTTGCTTGTTGTAAGACTAGTGTAAGGGTTAGATGAGTGTATAAGATAGTTGGTATAATAATGCAAGCCTTGGAAATCTAGCACATGGTTTAATCTTAGCAAAACTTGGCATTTGATTTATGAATTAAAGAGGGTGGCCGGTTATGGAAGTGTTTATGGATAGGAATTATATAAATTTTGAGTATTGGGTATAATTGTTGGTATTTGGTTAAGTGTAGAAAGGTGGTATAGTTTACATGCATGCATGAATGCTTAATATTGTGAAACGTAAACGTTTTACGTAACGTATAAAAATAAAATACAAAAAGTTATAAATTATCTTCGTAATAATTATATAACACTTGCTTGAGGTAAAATTTTATTTGTTTGATGCCGGTTTACGTTAATTGTTGATTTTCGGTTTACGCGATTTAACTTAACGGTTGAAATTAAAAGTAAATGCGTAAAAGTTCAAAGTAAATAGTTTGAGTTTATTAACGTAAAATGACCTGAAATTATGGGTTGTCACACCACCTGCAGTAAATGAGTTTCTTGGATTAAGTCTAGGAGACTCACTTCAAAAAGTGCTCTAGAAACAAACTGAAGAACTTAAGCAGCAAGAATCTTACAATCGTGCTTCAGAGATTATCAAGATCAAGCAAGAGCATTCATCCAAGCAGAAATGGCGAAAGCACTCGACAACACTATTTGATAAAACTACAGAAAATGAATACAAGCAGAAGGACATCTTGTTCAAAATGATGATGGCCTCCAAGTCATACAAAAAACATCTGGCTCATAAGGAATTGTACGATGCTCTTATACAATCATTATTTGTGGATGAAGATGACATGGATAAAGCTGCTGCTGATGCGGATCTATCTAATCAAGTGAAGAGAAAGTATGATGACCAAGACTAAGACCCTACTATTGGATCTGACCAAGGGAAGGTAAAGAAAAGGCCAAGAAAAGATACTCAACCGTCAAAGAAATCTTCTGCATCTAAGGAATCCTCTAAAGGTAAAACTCCGCCTAAAACCTCTAAGTTTGGTAAGTCTTTAATTGCAGAAGAACTAGATGTAGAACATGTGCATGATATGTCAATGAATGTTGAGGAAAACAATGTAGATGAGATGTGTAATGCTAATGAACAACCTGATGGTGAGGTTGCACCAAACACTGACGATGCTCTAAAGACTAATTGGTTTAAACAGCCTCCAAGGCCTCCTACTCTTGATCCAAAGTGGAACAAGTGTCAAGTTGTTGATGATCAACTAGAATAAACCTGGTTTAATGATCTGGTGTCTGATCAAAAGGATCCACTCACATTTTACAAACTTATGGACACTCCCTTTGACTTCTCCATGTTTGCGAAGAATCGACTCAAGCTAGACAAGATCACTAAGGAAGTCTTAGTTGGACCAGTCTACCATCTTCTGAAGGGCACCTACCAAAGCAGCATTGAACTTGAATATAACATGGAAGAATGATATAAGGCTATGTCTGATCAACTTGATTAGACAAACCATGAAGGTAACAGATGTCCGTTTGACTTGAAGAAGCCTCTTCCTTTGAAAGGTTGTCCATGTCATCTAACTGTTCCTGTAGAATACTTCTTCAACAAAGATCTTGAATATCTGAAGTCAGAAAACATGGAAAGGAATTATACCATGTCGATCATGAAGACAAAGGCTACGAGGTATGAGTTAGTCAGAATTGAAGACATGGTCCCGAAGCAATGGAGTACAATCAAAGTGGGTTACAACAAAGATGCTATTTTTGGAATATTACATTGGGGACCCAAGCATCAGCTGTTCTATAGATCACAAATCAACAGACTCTCCAAACATGATGTATAATCAACGGTGAAGATTCTAAGTGAGGTCAGTGTAAAGGTTGACAAGCAATTTGGTTATGGGTATTTAGAGGAGATTATGGTAAGAAGAGCAGATAGACAATTGTACACGTTCAAGGAAGGTGACTTTATAAATCTACACTTGAATGACATTGAGCACATGCTTCTTCTAGTTGTTCAGCATAAGTTATTCCATCTTGATGGCGATGTTATTGTTGACTTGGTGGTTGCACTGTGTATGTTTACCAGAAACGAGTCGAATACGTCCAACTTAGTGCAAAAAGTTATCAGAAGAAGCTCAGTATCACCAAGCCTCAAAAGGATTTCCCTTCTATCTCTGCTAAAGAACCATACACTCCATCATTCGATCTGTCAGGGGTTGTCTTTGAGGACTCAAGCAATCAAAAGAGATTAATGCGAGCTGATGAGCTCTACAAGTTCTCAGATGGAACGCTCAAGTTGGTTAGAGACTCTCTTCATCACAGGCTGTGGAAATTTATACTGGGATACAACAAAGGCATGCCGAACAGAAAATGGTCAGCCAAGGATCAGAGATGGTCAGGCATCATGGTTAAGTTGATTGAGGAGCAGCTGCTAGAAAGACAGATTATGCGAAATCTAGAAAGATTGGTTGGTGCAAGGGAACTTGAGATGGACTACAGGCTGATGTAAAAAATAGTATGACTTTGTCATACTTGGTCTCCTTTCGTAACAGGTCCTATCTCATTAATCTATCTTGTGAATATGTATATATGTAGTGTAGAACATAAAATAGGCTAATATAGTGTTTGAGTACGAATTTTTCAATAAATTCAAAATCTTTCAAATTCACATACGCTACACTATATAATACCCTCATAAATTGAGGGGGAGCACTAAAAATGTTCCTAATAAGGCTTGCTAATAATCGGAACATTTTTCTCCCCAAACAGTTTTCAAACATATTTGAATCAATTGATATCCAAAAAATCAAGAGATTTGACATTTTTGATAAGGGGAGAAAATGTGATTAAAATATACAACTTGTAATATGTGATCAATAAAGACTCAAGTGCGATCTCCTCCCTCAACATGCTAAACAATTTCAGTTATCGATGCATGTGTTAAGGGGGAGCATTTCTAAAAAGAAGAAAACATCAAGGTATAACTGTTTTGATTTATATCATAAGTACCTTCATTGGATTTTTTTAAATGGTTTTAATGGCAACAATGGACATACCCAAAGACCGACCATGTAATAAACTTTATGGAGTTATAAGGTGGTTAAGGTTAGGTATTCATTCCATGATCCAGCCAGAACCGGAGGGATCTACCCAGGGATATTCCATTAGATAGAATAGAAGTCCTTAGGTATGATACAAAAGGAGTAAAAGTGAGAATCGGAATAATGCAGACTAAGACAGAGCTAACACTGGAACAAACCCAACAATGTATTAGTGATGAAGTCTTGGTAAGCATTGAAGGGGTTGAAGAATAAAAAAGAAATTTAAAGATAAAGGGTGAAAAGAAAGAAGCCCTCCTTACACTTAGGCAGAAACCGGGTCAATACATATGCTATCAGAAACACTAAGATGTTATCTAGTATTGAAGATAGTCATCATGGAACCAGTGATGTAGTGCACAACCCTCCCCAGCTACTCAAGGTCTCTCAAAAGACTCTTGTTTCATTTCTCATAGAGATTAAATACATCTCTATCGACTTTCTCACTTCGAGTTAGTTGGTATTGAAAAGGTGGCATTCTGCTTTAGCCTCCGATTACTAAAACCAAAATGCACTATTGAGACTAGAGCCACAAGAGATCATCAATAAATATCATTAGGACACTATCCAAAATTACACTTGTTCTTCATACACTGTGAAAATAATTGAAATTAAAAGAGTCCTACGCATTATCCTTGTGATTTTGCCAAACATCAAAGTGATACCTCACAGTATTCACAGTGACGATGGAAATCCTACTAGTGCCAACAACAAACAAGCACTGCAACAAGTGACTTGTGAGATCCTATATGGATTTAACTTGTAACAACTGAATATTAATTTTGGTTCAGTATACGAATTGACGAATGAATTTTGAAAAGATAAAACTGTTAGTGTTATAAAAAAACCCTTTATTCCTTAACGCATCAACTGATTTTCCAAAAATCAATTTTCAATCTTATGTCCATGGCAAGCCTCACAAGGGTATCTGGACATAGGAAAGCTGAACACGAATTGACGACTCAATCGAGAAGATAGTAACTTACCAATTTACTCTTACCATGTTGTCTGCTTTGAGACGCTCTGGTAATGAGAATGGCTAGTACAGCTGCGAAACCCTGTCAAGAATATTCTTTTGAATTCTACCATATCACATGCAGTATTTATATTGATTAACGGGGAACCGTGGTTATTGCAACTGTATTCGACGAAGTGACAAAGAGACTTTCGTCCATATATGTTGTTTATCACTAACCTATACATGCAGGTTTTCTCGTCGGTAGCAGCAACTAGTCCATGACGAGTCAGATTAACTGCCACATGCTCATACTCGACCAACAAATGTTAAGACATGATGAAAGCTCACGTACATGATACAAAGTATTCTACTACTCTGATGTCAAAAGTCTTCCTTGAAGTCAAGAAGTATTCAAGATAAAGCATTTCAAAGGAGACAAAGCTTTCAAGACAAAGAGAAGTATGAGCATGTTGGTCCAGATGCCGCAAGTTCATAAAACGGCAAAAGATCTCAAGATGATGAAGAGATTATGTTTGACTAATGTTCTCAAGAAGCTCAAGATCACAGGCAAGTCAAGCTAAAGGAACAAGCTCAAGCCTAAAGTCAAAAGATCACTACATATATCACAAGATAAAGACAAAGTTTAAGACTACGAGCAAGATCAAAGACATCTTTAGAATGTTAAGCTTATGTTTTTTTGTAAAATGGAGTGACCTCCCTTAAGGGGAGATTGTTAGGAATCCTGAAAAGTCTTGGTCACTCCTAAAATATAGTTCGTAGCTCGTAGTCAATTGTGGTGTAATAGTTAAGCTTACCGGGTCAACATAAGGAGTGCCTAATGTTGACCACATCCTAAACCTTGTATAAATACCCCTCTCATTCTATGAAGAGGGTGTTTGTCATTTTGATAATCTAATATTACATGTTTCTTTCTCTCTCTAAGTGATCAACCACTCCTCTTTCTCTCTCTAGATTTTCTCTCTACTTCTCTCTTGGTTTATGTGATTTGATATCCTACAAAGGGTAAGCAAAGTTGTGAGGCTTCTCCACCAATATAAGGAGCTTATGGACATAGTGATTACGAACTTTCGAGTAGGTGACTCAAGGAGTGGAGTAGGGCAAAGAAGGAGTCCTTGTAGCGGAACCACTATAAATACTTGTGTCGTATATATCCTTTATATTTATTTCTTATTTTCATTCATTCAATCATTACTTCCTACTAGATCTAGTAAATAACTAACCTAAATATTTTGAAATTAAAATTTAATTGGCAAAACTATTCAACCCTCAATCTAGTTTTCCACAATTGGTATCAAGAGCAGGTTATCAAAGACTTTTAAAATATATTGTATTTTAAAATCTTTAAATTCGATCAAATGAATTTTGAAAACTATTAAAAAGGATTATTTTTTTAAAAAAATAGGTACAATATTTTTAGATCTATTTGCTAAATGTCTTCTAATCCTTAAAGAAGTTTGGTGGATCATCATAATGATCATGGATCCTTGACGCAAATATTCTCGGTGCTCCGTTACCTTAAGAAGTTATATCTCGAAAAGGTACATCCTAATCTTTTTAAATATATGGATTACTATATAGTTATTAGTTAGTCAAATTATAAAGCCCACATACAAAAAAAAATTGGGTCTGTTAAGCCGGTACCCTTGGTACCATTAGGAAATGGTACCAGATAGTATTAGCCAAGGGTACCAGGCTATAGTATAGTATTTAAATAAAATTTTCCATTTAATAAAAATGATTTTCGAAAACTCAAAATTCAGTTAATTTATTTTTTTGGCCAAAATACATTAAGAAAATGTCAAAATATTTTTTTAACTTGCATCATTCTCAAAGGTCAAAATGAAGCATGGATCAAAAACCCATGAATCTCTTAAATATGTTTTCAAATAAAAATGTTTGTATATCTCTGGGTCAAAAATATTTTTTGGACTTAAAACAAAAATGAGAAGAAATCTTCTCGGATTGGGCTCATTAATATATGAGCGTCAACAATCTATGAGGATTCAATTGTTTGAAAAACAGACTAAAACGCTAAAAGGTACGTCTTCAAATTTTATTTTATCTTTGTCTATGCTCGTTAAATATGTGTTATTTGTTATGAGTAAATGGATTGATTTGTGGGCCTTATGATTCTTTTTATATGGGCTTTCTCTTAATTGACTTGTTGGGCCTTATATGTATTATCTTAGAAAAATATCTTTGGTTTAGCACACCTTACTCGCTTCATCCATAAATCATCTACATCTAGCTTTATCCTTCCAAATCCTTGTTTCTAACCGTAAACTTTTTGGTATTAAGCTACATTATTCAAATTCAAACCCCTTTTTGCGAAAACTTAGAAAATCAAACGGCCACCATTTTTTTTATATATAAACTCTTCTCTTCCTCTACCACTCCCATCTATTTCAAAAATCAAACTATACCATTTTCCCTCTCACTCCAACCTACCGATTATCTTCATCCATGAAAACCCTCTTGGAAATCTTAAGTCTCGTGCTAATCATCATCATCTCGCTCCTAATGCTCCTCTACCCTATATTCAAGTTTTCACATGGAGATTTATTATTTGTTTTAGCTTTTTACATTTTCGTTGTTTTTCCTATCCTTTGTATTGCATTAAGCATTGAAATGAAATACATGTAATGTTTTTCTCTTCTCTTTGTAATTGTCGCGTGTTCTTTATTTTTGTTGTATTGTTGCTGTCGTCGCCCGTTAAAACGCCCGAAAATAAATAAGTAGAAAACTAACTAAAACATTAATAAAATTTGTTAAAATATTGTTGGGCCAATTCCCATAAGTAGTAAAAATTGTACACATATATAATAAAACAAAAAAATTTAAAAAAATTATTATTCTGTCGGTTCTCTCCTGAATGAAGTAAAGATTCCCCATATCATGATGAACCGATCGGAACGTGCATCTGATAATGAAAATGTCCATCCCCTACTTTCATCTCTTTCACTGTTTTAAACTCTTTCTTCCCTATTCAAACAGCCATTGACGAATCTCTTTTAACTATACTTATTTCTTGGTAAAAACTCATCCTAGTCGTGCTCAATCACCATTGTAAGTAATAATCTTGATTCATACATTGATTTAATCATAGATTGTCCTACTTAATCAAAATTAGGGCTTTTAAAAATTTAATCACCCATAATCGATGAAATTTCACATAATGTACTACCATAAGATTTACCTTAGGTAGGAATAGCATCCTTTCATTCAATAGAAAATCGTTTCATGCATATAAACTCGATGTCGAATATTTTTTCTAAAAAATCAAAAACAAAAGAAGAATAATTGGTATATTAAGACATTGTTAATACCCGTAAAAACAAGGTTATAATCTTCATACACTTAAAATCAAAGGGACGAGTTGTAACAATCTCTATCAAAATACCATCATACTTGATTTTTGATATAACAAGATTATTCGACATATACGATGGATATAAAACATTAAGATAGACATGAATTTTCTTTAGGATCAAAATGCTGAAAATTCATCCTGTCCGACCACAAGACATCGCCATCTCCATTTCCTAATATCACCAACTCCGTCTTAACGACGATGAAAAAGCCATTTATAAGAATCTTGAACGACGAGTTTTTCAAGAAGTGTCTGTCGTTGACCTCTCCTTCTTAGAAAATACCACTCTGTCAAAATCAACTCGTAAACAAATATGAGAAAGTCGTTTTAAGCTATCAACGAACAAATTTTTTTCCCGTGTTTGTTCTTTAGTTTTACAAAAGTGTTTGAATTAATCGAAACTTGGACCAAACTATTTCCATCGCTTTCATAATTAGGAACATTGAGATCTCTCTCCGTCTCTATGAATTTGCTCAAATTCTTTGTGTCCCATGCGAAGGTGTATGCATGTTCTCTCCCGAGTGGTCTATTGTATCCCTTCTAAATTGCATAGATCCTAATCCCATCTATCTGCCCCCCATGAAGATCCCCAAGTGGTGCGTGATGCCATTTTCTATGAAAGGCCTCCCACTAAACGCCGCACCATTAAGGGTAAACCTGTTGTTCCCGACCCTTATCAAATAGTTCTCTCTGAAATAAAGCTCGACTTTCAAATGGAAAGCATCTTAGTGAAAATGCCATTACCTCTCGGGGAATAAGGATCACCTAAATGTTTTGTCTTGTTTACATGCTCTATTGCCTGTCCAACCAAAATGTACTTGTTAAAAATGATATTAAGATATAGACTTGACATATTAGGATGTTTACATGATGTAAACATAAATAGAGATGGCATTGATAGAGGTTGCGTGAGCTCCAGGGCCGTCTTGTGGATTTTAGTGGCCCCGTGCCATTACCACAAAGAGGCCCTTAAGCACACACATACTATATACATATGTATGAGTAGTGAATGAACTAATTAAACTCGAGTCTCATATCGTGTATATATATAATATAAGTGCATGAACTTTGGTGGCCCTCGTGAAGCGATGGCCCTGTGCAATCGCACCTCTTGCACTCCCCTAAAGACGGCCCTGGTGAGCTCGTTTACTTTAGAGATGCAAGTTACGTTGCATAATGAGATAAAGCAAAAATTTCCCTATAAAAAGGTGATGTATATATAATAGATGGATATTACAGTGCATCTAATTTAATAGATGGATAATTACGTTGATGAAAATTGCGGGTTGTTATAATTAATCAACATTTTTAGGTGGTAAATGTTATCGATTGACGAGAGACATGTCGGAGAAGATTATTTTTGGTATTTTTGAAATTTTTTGATTTTTTATTTTGCCTTTATAGGTTTTATAATTTTTTATATTTTTTTTCTAATGCTTGGTAGTGGGGTGCAAGTTTTACATTTATAATCATGACTAATTAAACTACTAAAAGTGCATACGACCAAGTATACTTGTTCATTCATAGTAAAGTCGGGTAAGTCGAGTTCGTTCCACGGGACTTGGTAATAATCATTATATAATAACGAGATAAGCAAATAGGTTGTCATGATCCCTATTACTTCAAAGCACACATCTTTAGAATCTTTCATTGGAAAAACAATACTTGTGCGAAATTCTATTTCAGTGATATGATAGTTGATTTGTTTAAACTTGATTGTATGACTAACAAAAACGTAGGTATTATGGATTCGATCCATGATGTCTTTCACAATTCCACAAATATATGTTAAAATGATGGTGAACCCTTTCGGCCTAAGAACACCAAACCTTCTAACCATTTTTAATCCAATTTCTATGAAAATCATGATTATGTAAAGTAATTTCAATGAGTTCTTTCAGCCTATACTTGAGTTTAAGATCAAACAAGTCTTTTTAAGCGTGTTAAATATGAAACTTAACCGGAAATCCTTTCGGCCTATAAATCCATTTTTAGGTTTCATCAACATGCAATCCAACAAGTTATTACTCCCAACAATCACAAGACAATTCATGATATTCAAGCATACAATCATAATCAACACATCATAATCAATTACATATCATTTGCCCAAGTATATCAAACACTACTCATAATTCATTTCATTAAACTCAAAACTCAATTCAAACATATTATTCATGACAATAAAATAAGTAAACTTTCTAGAAATATAAGAACAAGGATTATACCTAGTCAAATGATTACACAAGAAAGTCTAGACTTGGATTTAGAGCAATCCAAACGCCTACAATCAACAAAGAATACCAATTCTAAAACACCAACAAGCAACCAAGATCACTACCCACGTTCTTACTTCACTCCTGGAATTCTCAGAACTATTCTAGCCTTTTAGGAGAGTAATAAGGCTAGGTGCATCAATCTTCCAGTAGTTATGGAGGGAAATGATTATATAACAGTATGTTTTAGGTCTAGGCCCCATAATAAGATTATATAGGCTAGGTGCATGATTCTAGAGCAAGATAACGAGCTTCCAGTATTTATGGAGGGAAATGATTGGCCTTGGAGGGTTATGGCACTTTAATTCTTCCATTATTACCAACTTTGTAACTGCCAAAAATGGCCAGCCGGGCAACTGGGGATCTATCCAGGCGGCTAGATTGCGTCAGCCAGCCTTTGAGGCTCGTTTCTAGCCTGGGCGGCTGGGGCTTCTCTCCAAAACGTAAAGTGTTGTAAAGTGTTGTTTTCTTGAGCAGTTTTCTTCCTTTTTGCTTCCTTTTGGTTTGGGTTGGCGCATACAACTTATAAATGGATTAAATACTGGTATTTGGGCTATAATGGGCCTCTAAACCTCTTATCCAAGCTTTACTTGTCTGGAAATCTTCGAAAGTTATTTTCTTTACGTTTTCTTCTTATTTTCTTGTCTTCTTCCGTAGTAGCTAACTACAAACATGTAGACTTCAAGTTGCACAATATTAGCAATAAAAGTTCTTTATTTAACCAAATATATCATATAAAAGCACAAATAACGCTCCCTAAAACATACTCGATTTGAGCGTTATCAAATTCTCCCACACTTAAGCTCTGCTCACCCTCGAGCATGTTTAACATTTAAGAAAAGTAATCCCAACAACCTCTCGATAATGATTAACAAAAGTATAATCGGTCAAATAAGAACAATTATTGTTTCAAAGTTTATAGATGAATCCTTGACATTACCCGCATGATTTTCGAACTAGATAACACAACTAAGCAGCTCATGAAATCGGAACTTTTGATGAATTCACTCAACACTTGATATTTCTATTTTTGGTGGTGGTGTAAGTAAAATCACTCATATGCTCAGTCATGATTTCGTGTCATACCATAGGCTTGTACACGTATAAAAAATAAATCCGATGGGGCATGAGCACCTGGAAAATCTATCAAAAGGACTTTTATTGGTTAAGCTTTCGGGTTAACAAGGGTTGTGAGTTAGGCATGGGATATTTTTGGTTCGGTTCTACAAACGAAAAATAAAATTAAGTGTAAAATTGCTAGTCACCACAACCCAAATAAAATGATTACGTACCCAATTTCCTCTCGATCGATTACCGGTATGGCTAATCGACACCCCAATTTTACTTCTTCTTTCTTCATCTTCATAATTTATAGCACATTGGCTATTTTTTTTTTCAAACACTCCTCCGTCACCCCCACACTTTGGATGAGCATACACCACAAAAATACAAATAAGAGTAGCTACCTCCGTCTCTGTTGAAATAGCACACACTCAAATTACAAAGTGTGGTCAACAAGTAATCATTAAAAATACGTCATACATACCAAGTAACTAGGAATCCATAGACTTAACTAAGGGTTAGGCTAAGATTAAAGGTGGAAATACATTTTTGTATTTTTCTGGATTTTATCAAATGAATCGATGGCTCAAATGGTGTACTAATTGTATCTAGCACTGAAAGTGAGTGCTAACAAATGGGTCTAAAAGAGTGGTTAACTAACCAATGTGGCTAGCTAAAACCATTTGTTATAAATTGGAAGGCCATTTAGTGTAAGTTCTAATTTGCCTTCGTCACTTAGATTTACCATAATCACACAAGTATGATCTCACTGCGGAAATATAATGCATAATAAGCACAAGTTCTAGAATCGAGTCAATCACCGGCACACTCATAGCAAAAATGGAATTAAGCATAAAAATAATGCTTTTCATACGAAATAGGCTTCAATTCCTCATAATTTTGAGTAACGGCTATAAATGTGTTAGCAAATGTTATCGATTCTAAAAACGGATTGCTTGAATAATTGGGGTATGTTAAAAGATTCAAATAGCCTCATTAGTTGTTGGAATGATTTAATCATTTTTATTATATATTCCTTATGTGTGAAAACAACTAAATCCTCGAGGGCGACACTTTCATCCCTAAATTTTTTTAGAAATTACACTAAAATTTGTACAAAAAGTTTGAAAACTAGATCATTCTTCCTATTTACTTCCATCCCCCGCACTTAAGTTTTGCATTGTCCTCAATGTAAATAAACGAACTTTAAAGTAAAGGAAATCAGAAAAATTAGGATGAATGATACTACCAGGATTAAATACGCATCTTCCATATGTGGTTTTTGTAGATTTTGATAAACCACCAATACTTCTCGTATATCAACCCTGTAAATACTACAAACGCAATACTGCGAATACTACTATATAAAATAAAAATATCCTAAATTCCAAATCATAAAGTAAAGTACTCAAACATAATTTAAAACATCCTACGAATTAAAAATAGAAATTAAAATTATCCAACATGAGTAAGAGTTTTAGAATCAAACTTGATCACATGATCAATCTCGCATTTCATCATCGTCACTTTCTACACAATCTTCCGATTGTACAATCGGAACAAAATCTTCTCCATGAAATCCTGCTGACGATCCTCCAATCTCATAACCTGAACTAGGGACAATAGATCCTGCATAATAACCATCACCATGCGCTCCATAGTGGTCTCCTTCAAAAGATGAACTACCCGTATCGAGATAATACGTGTAAGGGTGTGGATAAGGCACTTATGGGTAAGGTTATGGTGGAACATTTGGTGGTTTGTAAGCGGGATAGGCAAAGTTAGATTGATCCGCTAAATGGTAAAGGATAGGCGCGGAATGCTCAAGTATATAGTTGTTCCTCATAAGCATCGAATCTCTCCAAACATCCCTACGCTGAATTTCTTTTAAGCTCGTGTTCCAATCTCCCTAACTCGAGTCTAACCCTCTTAGTTCTTGTCTCTCCCTTATTGCCTGACCAGGTTGTGGTGTTTCTTGTTCAGTTTGCATCAAAGTATGAGTGCCCTCATCTAGCTCATTTGCCAACATCTTGAATGTCCATGTTTCATACTCGATTGGTTCCGAACATTTGGCTACTTCTTCTTTATTAAGATATCCTAACGAATGAGCAATCTTGGTCACGTAATGACCTCCACAAATAAGACTATTTTCTTTAAGACCTGAAGCATGCTTACAAAGATGCTCGGCAATAACCCAAGCCAAGTTAATACCTCGCGACTCTTCCAATGCGCTCATCATCTACATATCTCTCTTTTGACACCTCTCCTTGTTACCTGCCCTCTAAACCAAAGATCCAACCAATAGATTATGCACAATCCTCATAAGCGGTTCCTTAATCAGTGATGTCCTTGGGTTAGTATTAGTTAGCTTCCCATTTTTTTGCCAAAATGCCTCATGGTTAAATAACTCGTTATGAACTTCTAACTTAGTAAAATGTATAGCAAACAACCCATGATTTAATTCATCTTTTTCATACAATCCTAACAAAACCACAAACTCGGGTAAAGTAAGAACTTTCTTAACTCCACAAAGCCTAAACCAAATGCACTTTTTTGTCATCAACTTAGTCCTATCGACTCCTTTTATCAAAATACATCGTCGAGAAGAAAACATCCCTATAAATAGAAAGAGCTCTCTCCCATGAGTAATCAACGAAAGCGTCCCCATCATCATGAAGGTATTCGTACTTCATCTTGTTTTTCAAAGTTTCCTCAATGTTATAATCATAAAACAAAGTCCAACTCAGCACCCTCGGAATTCCAAATCTTTACCTTGCAACCTAGATAATCGTTCACAATAAGCGTGCCTTTTTGCTGACGATAACTCTCTCTACTTCAGATTGGCATTCTTTACTTGTTACAAATGATATTCAATAGTCCCTTGCTTATTCCTTTTCTCGAAACTTGCAATAAGCGGGTTTGGATATGATCCTTGCGTAGCTTTCTGCAAAAGCAACAAATATAAGCATAAACAAGCATAAATGAGCTAATAATACCTAACAGAGAATCCCCTAGCTAACTAAGATCGAAAGGGAAAAAAACCGACCAAAAATACTCTAGTCGCCCAGCACAACCTTCTAACCGTGCGGCTGGTGTCTCGTCGCTCTCCCAGCCGTGTGGCTGAGCAGCCCAGCTGGTCGGATGGCTCTTGCCTGCCGCACCAGTTGGTTTGTTGGTCGTTTCCGGGTGTTTTCTACACTTCCTAGCTTCTTCTAAGTCTTCCTAATGCTCTATGGGTGCTCCTAAACGTCCCAAAATCATTCTTAAACGCGACTACCTCCTAGAATTCATTTCACTAAATTTGCCATATTTAGCCTAAACTTCAAACTTACCAGAATCAAATGGGTGATCCATACAATCAATCTAGCATCATTTAGACACTCAAAATCAATCATATATCACTGTAAATTCCTTAACTCTTCATCAAATCAACCGAACTTTCAACCTCAAAATTTTCAGATTTAAGAATCATCATCATTCAGTCTATACTTAATCAATCTTTCTAATTCTTTTTGCATACTCATCAACTAGCATATACCCACTTAATCCTAGAATGAATTGGTCTAATTCGCAACGAATCAAAATCCCCTACCTAAAAGGATGAACACGAATTAAACATCAAATTGATTTGAATTAATTACCCTTTTTGGAGCCATAGATGATCCTTAAACACATTCCTTACATGCAAGTAGATAAATCTACACTAATTTGATGATTCCAAGAGAGTAGTGTGTGTTGTGTGTATGTTTTTTGAAATTTTTTGAAATTTTAGGTTTTATACCATTTTCTAGCCGGGTGGCTTCTTTTCTAGCCGCATAGGCTGGAAATTAATACCTTGGTGCCACTTAACTTTTCATCCTGACTTATTGGTCAACACACGCGCTTATTTCCAGGTGAAAACAACATAAAGTCAATTATTCATTACCAAATGTTTGTGAAAAATCACACACTTCACAAAATACTTCTTGGCAAAATCAAACTAAAACTAAAACTAATGAACAAAATATAATAAAACTCAAACTTTAATTAATCAAACCATAACCATAACCCAATCATTAAAAGATGTCTAGAATGATAACTAAACATAACTAAAATAACCAAAACGATAAATTGTTTTTAAAAGAGGATGCAAAATGTAAAAGGAGACAAACATCCTTGACACAAGAGTGGTGCCTTATTCTTCAAACTTCATTCTTCATATTTCATTTTGTGGTTGGGTTGGTGAGCTCTCTAATCAAGAAATTGATCAAACATAAGAATGTCTTCCGAAAAGAATTTTCCATAAAGCTTCCTATTGGTCTTCTTAGTCTTGAACATCCTAGTGAACTTTTGCCCACTTGGAGTAGTCACTTCAAATTTTGCATGCCAAGCTTCATCGCCTTCAAATTTTTTTAAAGTTCCATATCCTTCATTCCCCCAATCTATATTCTTCAATTAGACGGGAAGTGAACCTATAAAATCAATAAGTTTCATGAAAACAATAATATTGTTGAAGGGATTAAAGTAAGCTTCCATAGCTAAAGCTCTTTCCATATCATCATTAATGTCTAAAAATGATGGTGCAACGGGTCCATATTTTAGACTGCCACCTTCATCTCTCCCCACTTTAAAGCAACTCAACCAATCATCTTCCTCTTCTTGCGCAAAGTTGTCCAAATAAGCCTTGGCTCTTGGCTTAAGAAAGCAGGTATGACGTATGACTCCATCATCAATGCACAAAGTACTGTGCCCCATGTCTATAACCGCTCCACAAGTTCTAAAAAATGAGCGTCCCAACAAGAAAGGAAGTTCCTTGTCTACCGGTATGTCTAAAATTAAAAGTTAACCAAGTAAGCTTGATACCTGATTTGGATCCTCACATTCTTAACTTCTCCCATAGCCTTAGCTCGTGTGTTGTCAGCCATGGTAAGAATAGAGTTATAAGGCTTAGGATCTCCTAGACCAAGATTCATAAAAAGACAATAGGGCAACACACTCACACTTTCTCTTGTATCCACAAGAGCATTCATCTCGATCGTTCCATTTACTTTCATCGGAAGCACAAAATTGCCCGGGTCACACATTTTCTTGGGTAACCCTTGCTCTACAATTCTCATCTTTACTTCCTCACCATAATCATCTCTACTCAACCTAGCTCTTCCCATTAACACTTCATCAAGCTTCTTTTGATAAGTCATATAGTTTTCCAAAACTTCCAAAATAGGCTTGGATTCTTTAGATTCCTTGTACTTATGATCTAATACTTCTTTCACTTTCACTTTTTGTTTTTGAGTTAGTGGGTGATAAATAGGTGATGGTGGTGCAATCGCAGAGATTGGAGGGATTTCTTCAATTTTGATTTGTGGTGGAGGGGTAAGTTTGTTAACTTTGTGGTTCTTATTGCGGCTAGCCTTGCCCATCTTGACTAGGTCACCGCTAGAACTACCAACCTCTTCCAAATTCTTAACCAACTTATCCAACATAACATCAATATCCTTCATCTCCTCAAGAATGGTGAGATCAATACGCATCTCCCTGATTCCAAAGTCAATCCTACTCTTGGAAGTTACCAAGAAATCTCTACCAAAAATTACCGAAGGCTCTCATTTGTTTGCATAACCGATCACTACAAAATCAACCAAAAATGTAAAACCATGAATTTCCACACAAACCTCTCTATCCATCTTTCTTCCATACTTTCCATAGTATACTCGAACAAAACCCAATTAGTCAAACCTTTCTTCCGTAATGTAATTGAGTGAATCCGCCATATCAAGCTCGGCATCCCATGCACCTTGGCCGTCCACATCACAAGGTAAGGAAAACCTAGTGAATGGCTTGTTGTAGGCACGAGGAGGTGCCTTCTTAAACACAACAACCCTATGACTCCCCTCATTGACAATAACACTCTTTTGATCCAATGCTTCAAATAATTCCAACTCTTCCTTACTCTTTCCAACCGTTAGCTTCCTAGCTTCTAGAGAATCTCCATCATCCAAGATATCCTCCATACCATTCAAGTACTTTGAAACCAAACTTAGAGTATCCATTCCTTAAGCAAAAGTTAAACTATAAAACAAACATGAAATCACAAACCAATTCATTAGCTTTCGGGTTAGTCATATCACATATCTACTTAAACACACTTAAACTAAGATGATATAGCATTTAAAACACTTTTGGACTGAAACATGACTTGTAATTAATCAAACAACTTGAAAACAAAAATATAACTTCTTAGAAGCTGATAACACCTAAATTATACATGTTTTCTACGGCGTTATTTGTATATATTTTATTATTTCTTGTGAACTTTCGATACTTAATAGCTTAAAATTGCTTGCAGGTTCACTAGAAGACATCCCGAGGATAGATACATCAAAATCAAATACTTACACGTTAAAGAACACATCATTTAAGAAAAGAACTACGATCAAGCCCAAAGTGCTAAATGTGCGCCACACTTAACATTTGTGCACCGCACTTGCCTTCAAGTCAAAGACAGTCAAAATCGTATTAACTCAACAAGTACGTCGCACAATCTTTTGTGTGCGCCGCACTTCCCATCTGGTATGAAGAATTTATGAAGAGTTTAATGCTACTGCATTTACACCCTAAGTATGCCGCACATATTCTCTTGTGCGCCGCACTTACTCAATAAACGTTTAATACTTATGCATTTAATCACCAAGTACGCCGCATAATCTTTCGTGTCCGCCGCACTTTCACCCAAATTTTAGCCTATAAATAGAGCCTCAAAATCTCTCATTTTCATATCATCAAAAACACAAAAACCATCTCTCACACAATCATCCTCCAAAACCCTTTTTCCAAGGATAAACACCATATCTTTTGGAGATTCAAAATCGAAGAACCAAGAACGAGGAAGAATATCATATTAGTATAAGCAATATAATGAAGTTTTTTATTGAAGAAAGTTATGTTATGTACTCCTTAGCCATGAGAGGCTAAATCTCTCATGACTACTTAGTGATGTTATGATAATGAATAAGCATTTGGTATGATCGTGATCTCTTTAATCTCAAGCTTTTATTGCAATCCTATTATATCTTATCTTGTCCATCTTTGCTTATCAACTTACATTATATAATCATAACGGTATAGGTCGAGAGACCCGGTATGATCTATGTGGTTTTAAAGATTTGTCTATGATCTTTATCATTTGTGCCGAGAAATCCACTTTCGTAAATTGATAAACAAATAAGCTTTGATATACTAGTAACTAGATTATTTGAGTGGCACATTTGGTCTAGTTATCTAAATATAAGTCTTGAGTTAATTAAGTTAATTTGTGAAAACGTATTCTGACCAGAAATCCTTTTTATAAATTAAGGTTCCACCTCCGAGGTCTAATCATTTCCAACACTTATAAATTATTTTCAACTATCCGAGTAGTCATCTTTATTATCATTAGTAAAACAAAAAGTTATTTTCAAGTTAAAGTTTATTTTCTTTCTGATTATCTAAACACTACTCAAATCCCTGTGGACGACCTGGTCTTACCTAAAAAATATTATACTACATACGTGGGTTATACTTTTACCCGTGTGTTTCCCTATAATAAAATTGGTATTTTCAGTCATTATAAATTTAAAGCTTTTGAAACACATCAAAGTTTTTGGCGCCGTTGCCGGGGATTTTTAAGCTGTTCTGTAGTCAAAACCCTAGAAAATTACTTTAACTCCCCCTCTTTTTCAAAAATCGCCGTATAAGTTTTCTAGCAAACTGACCTAAATAATTTATCTATTGGATGCATACACGTCCTTCCAACTCTGAACTTGTTGAACCATTACCCGAACCTGAACGTACTCTAAATCGAAGACTTTGTCGACAAAACAAAAGAGTTCCATACGATCAAAGAAATAATCCACCACAAAACCCAAGAATTGTCTACCCACCAATTCTTAACATCAATTACTTTCGTCACTTTCTTGATATTCTTTAAAATTACGATCCAATGGATGATGAACCCATGTGGCCGACCGACCATGTTGTCTCTCTAACTCCTGGTTCCGCAATCACTATTCCTAAAACCGTAAACGAATTTGCTATTAAAGGTAACCATTTGACTCTTGTCAAAGGAAACCAATTCGATGGCAGAACCAAAACCGATCCTCACAAACACATTCATGAATTCCTAGGAATCTGCGATATGTTTAAATACAGAGATACCAAAAATAAAACCGTTCGCCTGATGATGTTTCCCCTATCACTCACTGGAGAAGCAAAAACATGGCTGGCCGAATTCAACGAAGGAACTATCGAAATGTGGGATGAACTTCGGACTGCTTTCATTAGCTGATTCTTCCCCCCAGCTCTTTTTGACCGACTCCTTGGAGAAATCTGATCTTTTTCTCAACATGAAAACGAATCTCTGACCGATGCTTGGCTTCGTATGAAGGAAATGCTCCAAAACTACCATGGTCACAATCTGTCTAAAGGCAACATTATAAAATACTTCTATCATGGTCTCAGCAAGATAACCCAAGAAGTTTTGAATGCCGCGGCTGGTGGTATTTTTCTCTATAAAACACCAAATTAAGCTTATCAGCTTCTCTTAAGCAATTTTACTCAAGTTCGATTGGGCTAAAAATCATAAAACCAAATCATCTCTTAAGAAAACTGTTGCTTTCGCCGATGAATGTAGCAGTAACTGATACTAACAAAATTATGGCCTGAATGGATGCCATGACCATGAAAATGGACGCTTAGTACAAAGAACTCCAATCAAATGCTAAAAAAAACAAAACCTGATCTTGATGAAGATGACATACCTATGTCCCATGACGAAGAAGCAAAATTCATGTAAAATTTCTGTAAGACTTGTTTTTACAATGATTACTGCCACCGAGACTCGAATCGCGATAATTGGTGTTCAAGCGGACGGAATGATTATAATCGAGATAATTATCGAACCAATACCGATGATAAATCCTATGATCTTCAGAAATAATTTAAAAATTTCATGAAATCTCAACAATCAACCAATGCTTTTGTCAAAGAAACGTTCATGGATCTCAAAACTCAACTCAAAACCGTAGCAAAAAATCATCAAGCTTCAATCCAGAATCTTGAGACTAAGTTTGACAGACTTGCTAACAAGCAATCTGGATGACCTTATGGATCTCTTCTAAGTAACACTCAACCAAACCCAAAAGGACACAACTCTAAAGCATATCAACCACCGCAATCTCGTAATGAGCATGTGAATGCTGTATTCACAAGAAGTGGTAAATCCTATAACCCACTAGTTAACCCAAATGATCAACAAGACAATTCTGAAACCCCTATTTTGATAGTAATGATGAAGATGATGAACCTACACCACAACCAAAAACTTAAAATCCAAGAAACTCTGTTACCCAAACCATACAAACCAAAAATCCCGTATCCTCAACGTCTTAGGAAAGAAAAATGGAAGCCCAGTACAAAAAATTTCAGGACATGATCCGCTCCTTCGAATCAATGTACCTCTATATTGTACGTCTTAGCCAGAATAGCCTAACTATGGAATATTTCTCAAGATCTAATCAGTCAACAAGCACAAATTTAAACAATTTATTACCTGCTTTTTAAGCGATGAAAGCTCAGCAATGATCCAAAATAAAGTTCCACCAAAACTCGGAGATCCTAGAAGTTTTCTTATTCTATATAATTTCAACAAAACTTTTCCTGTAATGCTTTGGCCGATCTTGGTGCTAGCATTAACCTTATGCCATATTCATTATATGCCAAACTATCTCTCGAAACTCTTAAACCTACCAAAATGAGCGTAAGATTAGCCGACAGATCATTCCAGTACCCTGTTGGAATAGATAAAAATATGCTCGTTGAAGTTGGTAAATTCACTTTTCCTGACAATTTTGTTATTCTCAAAATGGAAGAAGATAGCAAAGTTCCCCTAATCTTGGGACTACCATTTCTTCACACTGCCAATGCAGTTATTCGAGTTAAACAGAAATAGCTCAATCTTGGAGTTGGAACTAAACGAATGATCTTTAATATCGATTCTGTGATGAAGCACTCTTATTAGAACGATGATACCTATTTCAGTATCGATGTTATCGGTGAAATCTTAGAAGAAGATTTTGATGCTCTTCTAGATGAAGGTAGTAAAATCCTCCATTCTATCGAAGGAACCCTTCTTGAAGAAGAAATCTTTGCTGACTTTGATGAAATCATGGAAATGACTACTGATGAAAACTCTGACTCTGAATCCGATACCAAAGAACCACCATTTGAGAAAATCACCATCGATACAGACTATAAAATCAAAACATCTCTTGAAGAACCTTTTACGGATCTTGAACTTAAACCCCTTCCTGATAATCTGGAATATGTATTCCTAGAAGAACCCTCTTTTCTTCCTGTTATCATATCATCTCAGCTTTCCAAAGAACAGAAAAACAAACTTGTATCTATCCTTAAAAAGCACAAGGAAGCTTTTGCTTGGAAAACAACAGACATTCATGGTATTTTCCCATCATTCTGCAAACACAAGATACAACTTCTGGATGACAAAAAACCCGTTGTCCAAAACAAAGAAGGTTGAATCAAAATATGCAGGAAGTTGTTAAGAAAGAAATCATGAAACTCTTGGATACCGGTATTATTTAACCAATTGCCGATAGTCCTTGGGTTAGTCATATTTACTGTATACCAAAGAAAAGTGGTATTACAGTTGTCACCTATTGATCCCACTTCAATAGATCTTTAATTCCTTATGCTTGTTAAGGTTTTGTTATGCTAGATAAATCTAACACAACTGTAGTAGAAACTTTGTTGAATATATCAAAGATTATGCGGAATCTACTCTTTAATCAATAAGAAGAATTCTTAATGAAACAGTAACTTTATGAACACAATTATATGAACACACAATTCAATAAACAATAAAAGCTCCAAAATTATTATTACAAATATTACGAATACTCTCCTAGTATTAGGGTTACAAAACCTTAAAGCTATGATAACTCTATGAATGACTCGTTTGTATTTGATACAGATATATAACTCTATGCCCTAGGACCTCTTTTTATACACCAAGGAGTCCTAGTCGATTTATAATATATTCCTAAAACTTAAAATATTCTTTATGATCTATTCTATAAATAACTAATACTTATCACGTAAGTAATCTTGATCTCTAATCAATCTTTATCATTTCTTCTGTCTTTATCTATTCCTTCCCTGACAGTAGAAACTCTTTCAGCAGTTTTAATATTTGAGCAGTTGTAACTTTTGTACTAGCAGCATTAACTTAGCACCAGCAATAGTAACTTATACACCAGCAGCATTAACTTAGCAGGAGTAACTTCAAGAAGCCTTTTAATGTAACACCCCCAAATTTGAGTATGCAGCGGAATATTAAATATCTGAGGGCGTTACTTCATAGATCAATAGAATAAGATATGAGAACGACCACTAACGTGTTGTTTTAAAAGATACATTGGATTAACAAAATACTTGTTCATTACATAAGCTCATGGCTTCAAATTGTTCGACAATATAAGTAAAGATTTTGGTTTATAAAAAATGTTCCCAAAATGTAATACGACCCAAATTTTTAGTATTGACTTTCTCCAAAGAGTGACCCCCAATGTATCTAGGCACCTCGTGCCTTATTGACTGAGAGAAAACAGGCTATAAAACATCAACATAAAAGGTGTGTGAATTCATAGGTTTATGTAAATCTGTTGGTAGGACCGCACTACGATTTCCAAGTGTATGATGTATGATAAAAGATTGCATAACATCTTAAAAAGTAATTACGTTTTCCTCATGCTCATGACATGAGCTCGACATGTATGAATGCAATAAATTGCCAACATTTGCCCGTGAATGATGTTCTAACCCGCAACATCCCAAATCCGACATGGTATACGTTTGTTGTCCGGCAAACCGGCACAGTGAGCGCTACTCACCCAAACGGGGACGTCAATCCCAAATAGATCTATTTATAACACTCGCGCTCACAATCTAGTAATTGACAGTTCATGATAAAAGGGCTTAGTGGGTTATCGCTACTTAGGCAAACACGTAATCATTGTATAAAATGTACACTTGCGTCCAGTTTGTAAAACAAAGCATGTTCTCACCCCAAAGATGTAAATCATTTAAATAATTGTAAAGCATGGGGCTATGAACTCACCTTAGTAGGTAGTCCTCTGTGAATGATAAATATATCCAAGTATGGCAAATGAATCACACCGTCAAATACCTAAGTAAATACGGCCAGTCTTAGTCTACAAGTTTAGGCTAACGACTTAATGTATAAACTACAATAAATTGCTAGTTTATATATACTGTTATCACTTGTGTGGTGGTGCACATGTTTATTGTATTTGTCTTTACTTGATGGCTCTTGGGAAGGTATACGATTTCACACGTTCAAGTATATGCATAAACGTTATTAATAAATATACATATTTATTAAGTCGTGTTTTAATTTGTATAATATCCGATAAATATTATAACTTGTCCGATTCGTTAAGTGTTTATTAAAATCACTTTTGTTCATAAAATACCCTTAGGTTTTCTATATTTACAAAAACAGTCCCTATGTTTATGAAAATATAATATTTACATTTTAAACCCTTAGGTTTCCACATTTACACCTTTAGTCCTTCAACTTTACAAAAATTACACTTTAGGTCCTTATACTTTCAAAACAGCCCTTTAAGTTTCAGAAGTGACCAAAACAGTCCCTAACTTTATAAATTCAGTTTTGACAGTTTTAACCCTTAAGTTTACAATTTGACACTTTTGGTCCCCTAACTTGTAAAAATTGCATTTTAAGCCCAATTAAGTTTCAACAAGTGGCAATAGGTTTTATTAGACTCCAATAAGCTACATAAGCTGTGTCAGCTTATAAATAAGCTCGGATGAGCTTATTTGAGCTTATTAGGCTCGTTAGCCCAATAACTTTAGCCCAAAAAGTCCAAAAAGGTTTATACATGTGATAACTTATTTTCCTAGTCTTAATAAGCACTTATGGACTTGATTAAGCTGTTTTTATGGTTTGGCTTGTTTATAAGAAAATAAGCCTCGTTAATGGGCTTTTAGGCCCATTATGAACCCGATAAGCCCTTTAAGCCTTTAGGCTTGATCCCTTAAGGTCTGATCGGAGAATTTTATACTAAATATATTATATATGATAAAATATAAAATATATATAAGTCTAAAAATCAACAAAATCAATGATGCCAGGAGCAGTATAAACTATTCCCGGGTCGTTAATTCCCCAATGAGGCTGTGCTGGAAAATCGATACAGTCGAAGATTTGAGTTTGAAGGAGAGAATTGATTTGAGAGTGTGGAAAAGTCAAATTAAACAATAACAAACAAAAACGTTTAAGAAAATCCTAAAAATTACGAAATTAAGCTAAAAAAACGAAAGCACGAATCCCGAACAAAGGGGGAAAAACCTAAAAACTTCAAAATTAACCCTACGAAGAAATTTTTGCTTCTAAACTACTCTAGGGAACAAATAACGAAGAATGAAAAAGACTAGACCGAAAACGGAGTTCGTTTGACCCAAAAACGAGTCAACACAAAAAACCGCACCCGGACCGCTCTTTAAAAAACGAAAAGTTGTAAAAATGACCCTACGAAAATTTTTATATTTTTCCTACAAACTATATGACAAAATAAAATTTTCTAAAAAAGAAAAATATTTTTTTGATAATTTTTGTATTTTTTATGAATTTTTAAAACTTTTAACTAAATTAAATTGTAAAAAATACTAAACTACTTCGAAAAATTCTGAATTTTTTTCTAAAAATACTAGACACTTTAATAAACCTACGAAAAATAAGAAACAAAAAGATTGCTTATAAATAAGCCCTCAAATAAGCTGTAACAGCTTATTAGCTTTAAAAGCCAAAATGAGTATAAAGATTAAAGCCCTTGGGACTATGACAGAAAAGTCCCAAGGGCGCAGCGGTGTGTGTTGTGTACAAAGAGAGGTGTACGAGGGTAGAGACCCGGGTTCGAGTCTTGCTCACCCGGGTCACCCCTTGTCTCCTTTTTTTTTCGAAAACTTTGTAAAGCAAAGTTGTTAAGCTCGTGGGGCTTAACAACTTTCTCAACTACAAAGTTTTCTGAAAAGCTCTAAATAAGCTTAAAAATAAGCTTTTAAATGACAGTTTGCTTAAGAAGGGCTTAAGGCTAAAATTTAGCTAAGTCATTTGACACTTGTGACAAATAAGCTAACTTAAACTGAAAAGCTAAAAGGGACTATCTAAGCTATCCTAATAAGCACTACTCTAAAAAGCTAAAAAGCTAACACTAAATAAGCTTAAATAGCTTAAGTGGACAGAAAGTCTAAAGCAAGCTTAAAGGGCAAAAAGAGCTTAAGTTTTTTGGACAAATAAGCTAAGAAAAAGAGAAATAAGCAAACATCTAACTACACTATCCTCAATAAGCTACTAGGAACAAAATGAGCTTATGAAATAAGCTCAATAAGCCAAGAAATGAAATAAGCAATCCCTACACTTAACACTAAGCTAAAACAGTAAAGAGGCTAAATTGAGCTTAAGAATAAGCTATCAAATAAGCTTGCTAAGGGCTGAAACTTAGAGGGCTTATTTAAGGGCTTATAGGCTCTCAAAATAAGCCAAGTTCTTGGGCTTAAGTATACTACAAGACTAAGAAAAGAGGGCTTAAAATCTCCCCCTAGCACCAGGGGAGATTAATGCTTAACACAAGGGGCTTATTTGACAGCTTTCTAAAAGCTGTCAAATAAGCTCAAAACTAAAAAATAAGCTAAAACAGCTAAAATATACTAGGAGATGGACTTGTGCACCAATTTTGACATTCTAAAACTCATTTAAACCAGCTGAATTTTTAAAGTGAAAAAGGGACTTTTTTAAAACTTAGACTTACAACTTGGTGGATTTGACTCCAAAGAGTCAAATGACACAAAGGGTTTAGACAGCTTGAATTAAACACACAAAGACACTCTTTTTAAAGCCTTAACTCATACATACAATGGCTTATTCAAATAAGCCATTGTATCCTTTTTTTAAAAACCCACAGTTAAAAAAATGTCTTGGAAAAACTTTGAAAAACAATTTTGAAACTTAAAAACTTTCATAAACAGCTTAAAACCAGCTTAATACTTAAGCTAAAACTACTTTGAGACCACAACCCATACTAAAGACAATTTTTGACCCATTTTTGTAGTTAACCCAAACACTCCCTTAATTTTTGAAAAGTGACTTAAAAAACTATAAAAGCTAAGTAAACTAAACTTTTTCAAAGATTAACACTACTAGAGCAAATTTAAACTATAAAAAGATAAAAAGCACAACAAATAAGCACTTAAAATGGGACAATAAGCTAAGACAGAATTAGGCCTATTTTGACAGTTTTTAACAAAATTGCATAAAAATGAAATGAAATGACTAGAAAGCAAACTTTAAGCTCAAATAAACATCAATAAGCACAAAGAACAGTAATAAGCTAAGAATAAGCTAAATAAGCTACTTGCTACAGTAATTTTAAGCAAAATTTAAAAGGATGTGTACCTTTTACCC